>JBAMJR010000271.1:407500-462500 GCA_038501785.1 Myoxocephalus aenaeus
TACTACAATACTACTACTACTACAGGTAGGTAGACAGGTAGGTAGACAGACAGGTAGACAGGTAGGTAGACAGGTAGGTAGACAGACAGGTAGACAGACAGGTAGACAGGTAGGTAGACAGACAGGTAGACAGACAGGTAGACAGGTAGGTAGACAGGTAGGTAGACAGACAGGTAGACAGACAGGTAGGTAGACAGACAGGTAGACAGACAGGTAGACAGACAGGTAGGTAGACAGACAGGTAGACAGGTAGGTAGACAGACAGGTAGACAGACAGGTAGACAGACAGGTAGACAGACAGGTAGACAGACAGGTAGACAGGTAGGTAGACAGACAGGTAGACAGACAGGTAGACAGACAGGTAGACAGACAGGTAGACAGGTAGGTAGACAGACAGGTAGACAGACAGGTAGACAGACAGGTAGACAGACAGGTAGACAGGTAGGTAGACAGACAGGTAGACAGACAGGTAGACAGGCAGGTAGACAGACAGGTAGACAGGTAGGTAGACAGACAGGTAGACAGGTAGGTAGACAGACAGGTAGACAGACAGGTAGACAGACAGGTAGACAGGTAGGTAGACAGACAGGTAGACAGACAGGTAGACAGACAGGTAGACAGGTAGGTAGACAGGTAGGTAGACAGACAGGTAGACAGACAGGTAGACAGGTAGGTAGACAGACAGGTAGACAGACAGGTAGACAGGTAGGTAGACAGGTAGATAGACAGACAGGTAGACAGACAGGTAGGTAGACAGACAGGTAGACAGACAGGTAGACAGACAGGTAGGTAGACAGACAGGTAGACAGGTAGGTAGACAGACAGGTAGACAGACAGGTAGACAGACAGGTAGACAGACAGGTAGACAGGTAGGTAGACAGACAGGTAGACAGACAGGTAGACAGACAGGTAGACAGACAGGTAGACAGGTAGGTAGACAGACAGGTAGACAGACAGGTAGACAGACAGGTAGACAGACAGGTAGACAGGTAGGTAGACAGACAGGTAGACAGACAGGTAGACAGACAGGTAGACAGACAGGTAGACAGGTAGGTAGACAGACAGGTAGACAGACAGGTAGACAGACAGGTAGACAGGTAGGTAGACAGACAGGTAGACAGACAGGTAGACAGACAGGTAGACAGGTAGGTAGACAGACAGGTAGACAGGTAGGTAGACAGACAGGTAGACAGACAGGTAGACAGACAGGTAGACAGACAGGTCTTCTTGTGGCCTACAGCCACAGATGTGTTTCTTTGTCCGTCAGAGCATGTGATGTGTTGTTGTGGAGATTTACAGAGAAATAAGAAAGCACCAGCTGCTTCATACCTGCTGCAGGTAGATCTTCACAGTAACCGGTTGACCACATGCCAACACATTCTCCGGTCTCCTTCCATAACCTCATTTCTCTGTAAGCCGATTTCTGTGGAGAAGGTTGATTTCTCTGAGAAATGATATTTATATATATTTATATGCACCAAAGCCTTGATGATGTAGCTGTGGCGGCTGGGCCTGCAGAGCACTACACTGCAGCCTCGGTGCCTAGCAGGACCACGGGGCTCTGGAGGGCCTCCTGGAGGGACTTCCTGTCAGTGATGACGACCAGCTGACGGTCTCACTCCATGAAACAAGAAGGATTAACACACGATCAATTACAGGCAGCTGGAGAATCAGAAGTAAGGGTCTCTCTCCACTAAGGGTCCTGCTGTAATGAAGGCCTGTCAGACAATAAGAGTTCACAACCAGACCGCTACACACACACCTGGTATGCAACTGTGATGCGAATGGAGACCAGACTGTGTGTGCGTAAGCGTGTGTGAGTGTGTGAGTGAGTGTGTGAGTGAGTGTGTGAGTAAAATAGACTGCATGGGCATGAAGGACAATGAGGAAAATGTAATACTGATTGATTGACTGTGTCCTAGACTGAGTATATGCAAAGCAGGACAAATGTGTGTGTCTCTCTGTGTGTGTGTGTGTGTGTGCGCGCGCGCGCATGTGTGTGTGTGCGTGTGTGTGTGTGTGTGTGTGTGTGTGTGTGTGTGTGTGTGTGTGTGTGTGTGTGTGTGTGTGTGTGTGCAGGGCTTGGCAGAGCAGCGCTCCCTAGAACACAACAAATAAGATTAAAATGCAAAAAGCAGGGAAGTAACAAGGCAAGCGGCTCGGGCCTTTTTAACATATGCGGAAACATTTGCAAGTTGGAAGGGCGACATCAGACCAACTCTGGCTTTGTCATATTGGCACACCGTGGACATTCATTCTTTGCAAAGAAGGAGCAGAGATACAACGTGTTGCTTTACTAATTGCTAAGAGTCACCTCTTAAAGACACAAACACACAATCACAGAAGCGCTCATGACGTCTCGCACCCGTCGTGAACCTTCCTCCTCCCGTCATCCATTATTCCCAACAGCTTCTTACAAGCGTTAGTAAGCGGAAGTTAGGTTCAGGGAACGAAAGCACGTCAACGGCCTGATGACAAAATGTCCACGTTCACTCCGTTGCATGTGACACAAGCAGCTGCCTCCTGCTCGGTGTTTGCACTGCAGCAGCTGCTCTCAGCGAGTCATCGGGATCCGGAGCGCTGAAGTCACAGTAGCATTTATAAAGTATGTGACCTGATAGATGTGTACCGTAAACGTCGGGTTACGAGCCGCTACCTTCGGTCGGTGTCCCCGTTAGCTCCCCGCTGTAGCCAGCTGGGGCTCCTGCTAGCGCTCCGTCACTTCCCCGCTAACTTCCGCTAGCTAGCGCTGCTACTAGCTTGCTACAGCGGGGACACTGATCGGCCGTAGGAGCGGCTTGTAACCCGACGTTTACGGTAATCAATATCCTTGATATGAGATAGCAATATGTTTTGAACAAAAGACCGTTGGTCAGTTCAGCCCCAGTTTGAATGCAAATACTATGAAAGCGGCAGTTAAAGTTTATATCGTCACATAAAACATTTAAAAAAGGATTTCTGTCTACTTTTTGCTTCGATGGCACAGAATGTTCCTCGTCCCGTCCGACCGACTCAGACGTGTCGTTAGAAACCCCTTCGACTCCGGATGAGTGTGATCTTTATGGAAAACCATTCCTGTAAAATTGCCTTTAATTTGGCTTCCCTCGCCTCATAAGGGCTGCTTTTCAACAGCCTCTGCATCCGTTTCTGAAGTTCCTCAACTTTTATTGCCACTCATCCTGACACTCCAGCTGATGTCAGATTGCAGTGTGTACTCACTGCGAAGAATGTGATTCACTTAAACGTCTCTCCACCGCTCCACCGCTCCATTCTTCAGACCATCCACTGCAAGCTCAATTAGCGAGAAGCACAATGATGAAGCCTTGTGTTCTGTTACTGTCCACACACACACACACACACACACACACACACACACACACACACACACACACAGACATGCATATGAATAAATCACTCAATTAGAGTCTCTTTTCTAAATAACACAATTTAATCCATTCTGTTCTTAACTGACCGCAGTTCGCATCACAACTGATTCTCATCCGCCGCATTAACAGACAAGACACGCATGCGTGTGCGTGTAGTATTTCATGCGTGTGCGTGTAGTATTTCATGCGTGCGTGTGTGTGTCGGTGGATGTTGTTGTTTGTTTGTTTTATGGGCCTGCTGGCTGTCAGGCGGAGGCCCGGCCATGATTCATGGGTTATTACAGCGCTGCTGTAGCGTGCACAAGCCATAGCTCATCATCAGATCGCACTCATATACGTCACACCAGCACCAACATGCACATACACATGTCCTCATGCTCACTCATATGCATACACACACACACACACACACACACACACACACACACACACACACACACACACAGAGGAATGAATATATGGATGTCTGATATTAAGAAAGAGAGGGAAGGTGGGGGCAACTTGAGGAAATTGATCTTTTGCTCAGAATATATCACCAATGGACGATGTGCTGGCTGTGTGGCATATTAATGCTGTCTGAGTAGTTAGAGTAGGAAGAGGCAGACACAGCAGAGGGCAGAGGATCTCCATCACCCGACACACAGAGAGAGAGAGAGAGAGAGAGAGATGGATTGGGGGGTGGAGAGAGAGACAGAGTGTTTCTGTCTCTTAGCACTTACAGTGGAGCATGTTGTGTGTCTCTCTGCTGCAGACAGTAGGTGTAGTCATCCATATCCAGGGCCTCTCAGAGGTCTGGCATCTGTTTGAGCTTTCAGCCCACAGGTCATCAGTGGAGAAGGTTCCATCTCCTCTCATGCGTTGTCTATTACGTACACACAAGTGTCTGTGGGTCTTTTAAGTCTACTGACAGACTCCTAATGCAAACAGATTGTTAAGAGCACCAGTTAGGCTTTAAACCAGGCGGCAACCTCCCGTTCTGAAGAATAAAAAAGTGTCTTAAAACTTGCATTCTCTCTCCTGACCACCAGGGGGCGACTCCTCTGGTTGTATAGAAGTCTATGCTTCATGTGTTAAAGCTGCATTCTCTCTCCTGACCACCAGGGGGCGACTCCTCTGGTTGTATAGAAGTCTATGCTTCATGTGTTAAAGCTGCATTCTCTCTCCTGACCACCAGGGGGTGACTCCTCTGGTTGTATAGAAGTCTATGCTTCATGAGTTAAAGCTGCATTCTCTCTCCTGACCACCAGGGGGTGATTCCTCTGGTTGTATAGAAGTCTATGATTCATGTGTTAAAGCTGCATTCTCTCTCCTGACCACCAGGGGGCGACTCCTCTGGTTGTATAGAAGTATATGCTTCATGTGTTAAAGCTGCATTCTCTCTCCTGACCACCAGGGGGTGACTCCTCTGGTTGTATAGAAGTCTATATAAGTGACTCTACTTCTCTTGATGTATTCCCTCAGTAAACATTGTAAACATGAGTTTATGTCTCAATCTCTAGTTTCAAGTCTTCTTCAATACAGCATGATGTTCATTTAGTAAATTATGGTAATTTAGAGTCAAACAGACCATAAAGCAGGGGACGCTTTAGGGCGGGGCTACAGGGTGATTGACAGGTCGACACCAGAGACGTAGACGGCGTCTCTACGTCACTCCTCCTCAGTCCATATATGGTCACAAAAAGCCAAGATGGCGACGACGAAATCACCAAACTTGAGGCTTCAAAACTAAAGTCCACAAACCAACGAGGAGACGTCACCATGACTACACCCACTCCTTATATACAGTCTATAATTGTTCAACTTGGTGTCCTACAAAATGGCGTCCCTAAACTGCCCTCTTTTGTTATCTCTTTGGTTATTCTTGCAGTTTTAAACACTTGGCTGGTAACAAACTGAGGTGCGTTTGTACATCATTCAAGCTGGAAGTCATTAACGTCAGCATTGACAGAAGCGAACAGCGGTCTCCTGGGTGAAAGTGCTGCGTTTGTGTGACCCAGCCCGACCTAAAGGTCGATCATGTTCAACGCACCACATGGAAATAATGTTTAATCTCTTTTACAGAACCAGTGTGGGCGTTCATTCACGTAATTTAGTTTCAAACAGCACAGAAAACAACTCTGAAGACTTCTAAGTTAGTAATCCATCAGCGTGATGGATGATACACCTTCACTGAGAACAGGAGCCGCTACGTTTTGCATAATTGCAACGGAATACTAATATCAGGCCGTTTTATTTTGAAAGGAGTTCATGTCTCCATACAGAAGACGTTCCTTTCTCTGCGTTTCTGCACCTCTAGAATAACATCGTAATCAATATCAGGGCTGTGTTACTGTGTGGATGCGTTCAGACTAAAAGCCTGTAGAGTCACATGGGGATCAAATCACGAGCAGCAGCTATATCGTTATTAATTAAAATGCACCAGGAGTGGACAGTATTTCAGAATCGTCATCTTGAAGGATGCAGGAATGATGTTAGAAGACTAACGGCAGTATGAGAGTGTTGAAAGTGTGATAATAATGTAAAGGTTGGAGCATGATTTGAACAAACAACGCAGCATACAAGCCAGAACGTGACCCGGACCGGTTCAAATTATACTCCGTACTGCACCTTTAACACCGGCTCAAAACCACTGAAGAGCTCGCAGTTTATAAGGACGCGTGTGGCAGTGGATGCTTAATGAGATTACAACATTTATTACATCAAGAAACACTTTGATAAGGTATTAAAATACACGACGAGCATCTCATCTAAAATATACTAATATACTTAGAGATACAGATTCTCAATTAAAAAGGGTAACTAAATGAACTAACTAACATAAAACCATGCAAAACAAAACCATAAATATAAGTAAATGTAGTGTAATGTCTGCAGAAGTGTTTAGAGCGGCACATGTCATGCAGCGCTCTTCAGACTGACGCGTTATAAATAGGTATGAAAGAAGAGAAACACTGAAACAGAGAGAACGACTGAGTGGATGAAGGCCAGTGCTCCTCTTCCTCGGTCAGCACAACATAATGGTGAGACTCAGACACATGACTGAACAATCACACCCCTCCATACTTAGGATGTGAATTAAATCAAATAAAAGTTATCCCCATTCAACTTTTAGGTAAATGAGCTCGTACAGTTTCTGAAACTAGGACCCTCTTTGTTGGAACGCTACACGTAAAAGCACTTCATTCAAAACTATATCAGCTCTAAACATGTCATTGTTCCTTCCACACAACAACTGCACACTGATGTTATGCTTTACATTCATTCAATACATATTCATAA
Source organism: Myoxocephalus aenaeus (assembly GCA_038501785.1). NCBI lineage: Eukaryota > Metazoa > Chordata > Actinopteri > Perciformes > Cottidae > Myoxocephalus > Myoxocephalus aenaeus. Next base: position 414,166 of record JBAMJR010000271.1, read on the forward strand.
ATTTTCATTTTCATTTTCAAACAGCAAACCTCTGATTTCTAAGCCCTCTCATTGGTCCCAGGTGTTCTCACAGGTGCATTCTGGGTGCAGGTGAATGATAAGTGAGTGTAGCTATTCCAGTGACAACTTTGTGTAGTTATTGTCCAAACAGTTTGTTTTACATTTTCAAACTCAGTGCTCGTGGTCCAGCGTATATTAACTTGTATGATAGAGTTATCTGAATATAAAATAACCATTAAAGAAAGTCTGAAACTTTATATTTGGTGTCTGATCAACACATTCAGACTTGCCGCCTCAGCGTTTTTAAATGATGCATGTGTAGTATTATTACTGTAATGTGTGTGTCTTTCTTCTTTTGTTGCACAAGAAGAAAGAACCAGAGAGATGATCTGTGCTCCGCCCTTTTAGAGGGACCACTGTGGATAATTAGAGATCAGCCCGGGGTGTGTGTGTGTGTGTGTGTGTGTGTGTGTGTGTGTGTGTGTGTGTGTGTGTGTGTGTGTGAAGGCCTTGCTCCCCTGTTGACTGAAGGTTGAACAGGGACCTTCAGCTAAAGCAGCTCACATCACATCGCCATGCCACCCCGTGCCTGTAGGGGTGACCCGTGTGTGTGTGTGTGTGTGTGTGTGTGTGTGTGTGGTTGTGTGTGTGTGTGTGTGTGTGTGTGTGTGGTTGTGCATGTTGAAGGATGGCCTGAGGCTGAATCTGCCTCTCCAAACAATACAGGCCATCTGCTTTGTGTCCCTGCTGCCAAACACTGAGCAGGACTCTCTGCCAGGAACCTCCTCTCTGGTGAAGAGGCCCGTGAGCTGATGTATTAACAGAAAGCACCATCATATCTAAATGCAGCAATCAGTCATTTGATTGTGTGGCTGAACAGTGAACGTAGAGGTCTAGCTGTAGACCAGTAGTGGAGTCTGGACCCGTCTGGAGATCCGTGCTGCTGAAGATGATCACGGCGGCGTCATCTGCTCATCCACAGTTCTGATTTAATTCATTTAAATTGCTAAAGTACCGTGACCCTTGTGAGGAGAGACGTGTGGTTTTACTCTTCTTTTTTAAAGATCGTTAAGTTTGAATAATTCAGTAAACCTTAAAATGACTAAGCGATTAGATAAGTCTAATAAATCAATCTAGATCATTCTGACCAGTACAAGTGTCTCAAAATGAATTGCGAAGCGAGACCAGAAGTTTTTTTTTGCTTTTTTGGGGTATTTCAAGATCCTGCGATCTCATTGGTCCTCAGACTCTTCTGAAAGCGCGTCAGACGGCACATGGGTCCCCTCATAAGGAACTGTCACAACAGACGGTGGCACTAGTGGTCTTCTTGCGTTCCTCTTTGTTTGATCGCCTTCGTGGAGCTCGCAGCTCGCGCTAGCTAGCGGCGCTGGTATGAACAGAGCTCCAGCTCAATCCACGGTGCGTCTCAAAGGGAATGAGCCGCTGCAGAGAACCACGCTGACAGCGGTTAAACGGTTAAACGGTTAAAGGGTTAAACAGTGTTTCCCTTTTCTGACGTGAGGGTCCAGGAATTGAATTAAAATGATGCACGATTCATGGAGCTATCAGCAGCCGCACTCTATTCTGTGTGATTTCTCCCCTGAGTGTTCTTTGACCTCTCTCTCTCTCTCTCTCTCTCTCTCTCTCTCAGTCACAGGGTTTCCTTACCCCAGTACAGGGGCAGCTGTGGCCTACAGAGGGGCCCATTTGAGAGGGAGGGGTCGCGCCGTCTACAACACATTCCGTGCTGCACCTCCTCCTCCACCCATCCCTGCCTATGGAGCGTAAGTGCATGCTAACACACCTACACACACACACACACACACACACACACACACACACTCAACTGAAACAAACACGCGTAATCAAATAAACACTTTATGACACGTCTCCAAGACCCAGCGTTACTCAAACAGCGAGGCTGACATGCACACACACACTAACACACAACTGAATACACACTCACACACACACACACACACACACACACACGCACGCAGTAGCAGAAGAACGGCGAGTGGAAAACAAAGAGGCTGCCTTCTAATAGAGCGGAAAATTGCTCTTTGATTCCAGAATGGCCGAATTTGTCTCTCTTTTTTTCTAATGTGTCGTTCTTTATTCGGCTGTGAATGGACTGCTATGACCTGCACACTTCAGTAGAGAGAGAGAGAGAGAGAGAGACCTAGGGAACGTGAAGGGGAGACATGGAGAGAGAGAGAATATATGTCTGAGAGAGTGTGTTAGGGTTGAAAGGGAGAAAATGCAGATGGAGACAGAGTCTCAGTTTGAAATTAAAACTGAGACTCTTGTTTCTACATTTGTCCTCAACCAGGAAGTCATTTGCATATCCAGCCAGTGCTCAGTTACAAATGCTTTGGGTAGTTCCTCTCTATTCCAGAACGTATACTAGAAATAACTGAAGCTTTACTTCTGAATAATTCAAACCAACAGCAAAGATAAATCCTTCATTCTTCCGCCACATGACCTACTTCTCTCTCTCTGGGAAACGAAGCACAATTACAAGAGAAAAGAAACCAGAGCGAGTGATTCTTGGGCAGAAGCTGATCTTCGTGCCACGGACTTGTGTAAAAAGGCCATGTTGAGTTTACGTGCACACGGGCAGTCCTCTGATGTCCGCTGACCACTGAAGTGCACACACTGCATCCCCTTCACGTTGCGTTCTAGCAGAAGTGACGATCCAGAACAGACAGATCATCCATGTTGTACTTGTGTTCATTTAAAGTCACTGTAAGGACTGTACATGAGTGAACGAGACCCTCAGAGAAGTCTTTTTCTCTGTCGTTATCCTTAATGCTCGCCAGGTCGGAGTCAGACCGCCAAATGTAACACAGATGAAAGTGTTACGTGGCGGTTGCAGTTAGGACCCAAACGACGAGGAAAAGTACATTTATTTCAAAAACAGGGATCAAAAAAGGGCACAGGGAACGCACAGTACACCCTGATAGAAGACAGACAGGGTTTAAATACAAGAGGAAGGTAACGAGGCACAGGTGAAAACAATGAGGGCCGCACAGGTGAAGGGAATACACAATCAGGGACAATCACAGAGGAGGAAGTGCAGAAACACAGAGGACACACAAGACAAGGACTTCACAATAAAACAGGAAACCAGAAAAACCCAAACCGTGACAGAAAGTTCCTCAAAGTACCTTTAAAAGATCCTTAACTTTTAAAACACACCTATCTTTAGGCCTCTGCTCGAAAATGCCATACCCAAACTAAAAAGGGTATATCTCTGAATAATGCTGCTGTTATAATAAAAGAGTATAATGTGATGTGTTCAGATGTGTAAATATCAGTCTATATGTTACTGGTTATGAGTAAATGAAGAAGTGAATTATACAGTTTATATAGCAATATCTGCCACAGAGCCACATGACCCCCCCGCCCCCCCCCCCCTCTCATACGCACCAGTAATATACTACTCATATGGACAGCTCAGTTTCCTTCCATGTTGAACAAATGGCTCATGCGTGACATCTTCTATCAACAGTGTGGTCTACCAGGACGGCTTTTATGGAGCAGAAATATATGTAAGTCAAGTCTATTTCATGTATTGTAATGTCTTCACCGCGTGCCCCTGCATGTTGGGTGGAGGGGTGCTGACCCTGTGTCTCTCCTCAGGGCGGCTATGCAGCGTACCGGTACGCCCAGCCAGCCGGCACTGCGGCCGCCGCGTACAGCGACAGGTACGTCTTCCTCCTGACGGGATCCGTTCACACTGTAAATAATCACGTCTGTTTTGACCCGGGTACGACCCGGAGAGGTGGCTCAGTTGGAAGAAACGTTCCTTCTCTATAGTGGTAATAATTTATTAAATTAATAGCATATTTTAGTTATAAGCTCGTTTTGTATTTAAAACCCCAGTTTGTCCACTGATTTTCATCCAGGAAATAGATAGCAACGTACATAATGAGACACACACAATATATATATATATATCAGAAAGAATACAATTATAATAAAAAAGATCACAAAATATCACAAGAAATATCAGGAATGCAAAATACTCAATATATACAACAAATCAAAAGAGTAAAGCATAATAATTTAGGAAATGAAAGCATAAAGAAAGTGTGTGCATATGAAGCGTGTACAGAATGTGACCAACGAGGCAACAGAAGGGACGGCAGAATCGGTTCAGCGATCTGATTGGTCACCTGGACGGAAACACAGTTTACCATGCTATGTGAGCCAGGAGACGGCGGTTTGATTCCCTCCGTCTTCCATCGTCACTCCCTTGAGCTGCTTGTCACCCACTCACCTCTGACCCCTGGACCTCCGTGTGTGTGTGTGTATATGTGTGTGTCTGTGTGTTGTGTACACCCACTTCCACTGCTGTCTACAGTAGGTGTGCGTGTGTGTGTGTGTGTGTGTGTGCCCACTTCCACTGCTGTCTACAGTAAGTGTGTGTGTGTGTGTGTGTGTGTGTGTGTGTGTGCCCACTTCCACTGCTGTCTACAGTAGGTGTGTGTGTGTGTGTGTGTGTGTGTGTGCCCACTTCCACTGCTGTCTACAGTAGGTGTGTGTGTGTGTGTGTGTGTGTGCCCACTTCCACTGCTGTCTACAGTAGGTGTGTGTGTGTGTGTGTGTGTGTGTGTGTGTGTGTGTGTGTGTGTGCCCACTTCCACTGCTGTCTACAGTAGGTGTGTGTGTGTCGGTGCTTAGGGAGCTCATCTTAGGCAGATTGAGCCTGCAGGCCGATGACGTGAGATTTATCTGAGGCCTCAGAGGATTATGAACAGGAGCGAGCGGGTGAGGGGGCACGTCTCTCCACCACGCTTATATCACTCCCTTTCTTCTCCTCCTCTCACACATTCCCTCTCTCTCTCCGTTATTCACCTTCCCACACACACACACACACACACACACAGCTCCTGTACTGTGTCTCTCTCGTTCTATTTTTGAAGGGAAGCCCAGGCGGTGAAGGGAGTTATATTCATTCATTGTGGGATGAGAGGGGCTCATACAGAGTGGATGTGCTGGGGACCGAGAGACCCTGCCTCTATTCTGTCTCTTTAGAGGGTACACACACACACACACACACACACACACACACACACACACACACACACACACACACACACATTCGGCTGCCACTGTCTACACTTGGGAGCATGTTAGAGGCGAAATGCAATCAGGATTGACCATCAAATTCCCCTCGACCAGCTCACTGACACAAGCCTTGAACTGCCACATGCCTGGAGGCCCCTAAAGAACCCTGGAGACCCCTAAAGAACCCTGGAGACCCCTGGAGAACCCTGGAGACCCCACGGCGTCAGGGGCTCACCTGTTCTATTCTCCTGTTTTTATCTATACCATGAAAAGTCGTGACTTCCTTAAACCATTTGGATTGGACTGAGACTAATAAAACAATTGATCATTTACAGCCATAGACACTTCCTTCCTTCCTTCCTTCCTTCCTCCTCCCTTTCCTCAGGACTCCTCTGTACCACACAGTCTCTCACACAGCAGCGAACCCCGCAGCCTTATCTTTGCCCTCCAGACCTACGTTGGCTTCCCTTTACTCTTCGGGGAGAATAAACAAACCAGACAGGGAGAGAGGAATATAAATAAAGCGGTCTGGTGGCATCAGAGAAAGAGGGATGGAGGGGTGGAATGAGAGAGGAGAGGAGCGTTGAGGGAGGGGATTAGTTCCAAGCCAGTGCTGGAATATAAGCCCCCAGAGACAGAGAGATACAGGGGGAGGAGGAAGAGCGGGGAGGAGAAGAAGAGGAAGAAGAGGAAGAAGAAGTGGAGGAAGAAGAAGAAGAGGAAGAAGAGGAAGAGGAAGAAGAAGAAAAAGAGGAAGGAGAGGAAGAAGAAGAAAAAGAGGAAGGAGAGGAAGAGGAAGAAGAAGAAGAGGAAGAAAAAGAGGAAGGAGAGGAAGAGGAAGAAGAGGAAGAAGAAGAAGAAGAAGAAGAAGAAGAAGAAGAAGAAGAAGAAGAAGAAGAAGAAGAAGAAGAAGAAGAAGAAGAAGTGCTATATCTCTCCAAAATGATGTCCTTCTTTCTTTTAGCTTCCTGCTTCTAGATTTATTTTCCTAGATTTTCTTTTATGCCGTCTGTCTCTGTTTCCACCACAATATGATGTTCTCTGTATTCATAATCTCATTCCTCCCTCCCTCCTGCCATCTACTACTCTTATCACTCTGCCCATTTCTTTTCTTATCTTTCTCTCTCTCTCTCTTTTTCCTCCTCGGCTGACGTTACTTTTATTGCAATCCCTCCCCATCATCTGGAAGATAAAACACTTGTCCCCTTTTTCTCATAAATTGAAACGGGTAAAACAAATCATTGCAATCACACACTCTCACCTTTACAACGTACATTTATAGGGAAACATCGATTGCATTTTCATCCCGTAGGATAGTTCTTAGCGTGAGTGAGAGGAGGAAATGATTATAGATCTCTCCTTCGGACCCCAGTTAAAATCGACGACCCAATACCTTATGTGTCTCATGCATACTCATTGTGGTGGGTTGGCACTCCCTATCCATTATCAAACCTATTCCATCAAAGCCAACATGCACGAGGTTTATGTCGGCTGGTTGGAGTTGGGGAAGGAGGAAACAATTAACAGAGTATTTCCCAACTGATTAAATTCCCTTTTGATTTGTACTGGTTCAAAGAATCCATATGGTTTTATGTTTGGGGAATAAGTCAAAATGCCATTCTGATCATGAATCTACGGCCTCACACAGGAACTTCCTCCCGAGCGGCCGAGCCTAACCGACGCTGACTGTTCGGAGTCAGGAGATACATACGGGATTGCATATGTTCAAACTATGCTGGAAATATAATATAGAACTCTAAATATTGCATTAAAAGTCATTTCATGATGTTTGAATCGTAAGCACTTCACCCAGAACCGGTGAAAGGAGCCCACGCCTCTAATCTGGCCCGGGGTCCTCTAGCTCAGTCATTCCAAAACACTGGGTTGGGGACCCACAGGTGGGTCGCATGAGGTTTAATTTGGGTCGCCAGATAACATTTCAGAATGTCTTCCATCGTCTTTTCTTTGTGATGTCCACAGGACACCTTTGAGCCAGGTGAGGCAGCCTGAATGTTCTTATCGTTCTCACAAGTGGAGCCTATAATGTTTAATCTAATGATAAATGTTATTCTGTGAAGAGATTTAAAAAACTCTGCCTAACTCCACCTAAACTGGATTTTCTTTAAGCGTATACCTTTTCGATATGCAGGTTCATCAATTCAAGGCCGTGCATAAATGGCTCGTTATCTCAGTTAGGAAGCATCTAGATACCCTGCAGCAGTGGTCCTCAAACTGGTTGCAAGATCCTTTCTGGGCGTCGACAGATGGTTGTTGCGAAGAAAGATATAAAAAAAAAGAATATAAAAAGTAAAGTAACATTTCAAACTGAGGTTTTTTACTTCACCTGTAACAGTGATATCATTTCCCTCAGAATAGATTTAATGGATTGATTTGATTCAACTCTGTGGATTGCTACAATGGGAGGAAAGAGAAAGTTACATTTACCACATCAAGCAAGTGGGCTAAGAAACCGTGACGTGTTCTGTCTGTTGATCTCATCGGCTCTGTTTCTGTACCACGGACAGCGCCCCTTAACCCTAACACTAACGTTAAAAATAGTAACACCATCAGTAACGTCGGGGGTATTTCACCCGATATAATGTACCTGATGAAATATATTAAAAGTTGAAGTACTCTTCCTTTATTTGACCCTATAGAACTTCTCATAAAACCATAAACAGGTATCATGTGGGACCCTGGAAAAAGGCTCAAAATCCGGTGAAAAATTAGGGAATCGTCAATAAAACATGATTAAAAATATAAATAAAGGAGCTATGAACTTGTTCTTTGGTCCACATGTTCCTGGGACATGTGAGTCTTGTCCTGTGAAGGAAAAGTCTCCTTCAATATTAAAACCAATCGAAATGTTTTCACCCTCTGTCACTAACGTCTGGTGGAAATCACCCGAACCCGTGAAGGTTGAAAAAACAGCGATTGGAGCAGAGAGACACGCCCACCTTCAATAAGACAAGCCTACCTTCAATAAGACACGCCCATCTTCAATAAGACAAGCCTACCTTCAATAAAACACGCCCATCTTCAATAAGACACGCCCATCTTCAATAAGACACGCCTACCTTAAATAAGACACGCCCACCCTCAATAAGACACGCCTACCTCCAATAAGACACGCTCACCCTCAATAAGACATGCCTACCTCCAATAAGACACGCCCACCCTCAATAAGACACGCCCACCTTCAATGAGACATTCCTACCTTCAATAAGACACGCCTACCTTCAATAAGACACGCCCACCTTCAATAACATCAGTGAGCAGCATGAAGATACACAAAGACCCATACAACTCAGACAAAAGCAACACAATGAAAATAACAAAACCACAATCGCTCGGGTGAAAATCACCCGAAGTTAGTGATCTAGTGTTAAAGGTTAGTGTTCTAGGGTTAAAGATGTTAGTGTTCTAGGGTTAAAGGTTAGTGATCTAGTGTTAAAGGTGTTAGTGTTCTAGGGTTAAAGGTGTTAGTGTTCTAGGGTTAAAGACGTTAGTGTTCTAGTGTTAAAGGTGTTAGTGTTCTAGGGTTAAAGACGTTAGTGTTCTAGAGTTAAAGGTGTTAGTGTTCTAGGGTTAAAGACGTTAGTGTTCTAGGGTTAAAGACGTTAGTGTTCTAGGGTTAAAGGTGTTAGTGTTCTAGGGTTAAAGACGTTAGTGTTCTAGAGTTAAAGGTGTTAGTGTTCTAGGGTTAAAGATGTTAGTGTTCTAGGGTTAAAGATGTTAGTGTTTTAGGGTTAAAGACGTTAGTGTTCTAGGGTTAAAGATGTTAGTGTTCTAGGGTTAAAGACGTTAGTGTTCTAGGGTTAAAGACGTTAGTGTTCTAGGGTTAAAGGTGTTAGTGTTCTAGGGTTAAAGATGTTAGTGTTCTAGGGTTAAAGACGTTAGTGTCCTAGGGTTAAAGACGTTAGTGTTCTAGGGTTAAAGATGTTAGTGTTTTAGGGTTAAAGACATTAGTGTTCTAGGGTTAAAGATGTTAGTGTTCTAGGGTTAAAGACGTTAGTGTTCTAGGGTTAAAGACGTTAGTGTTCTAGGGTTAAAGGTGTTAGTGTTCTAGGGTTAAAGATGTTAGTGTTCTAGGGTTAAAGACGTTAGTGTCCTAGGGTTAAAGACGTTAGTGTTCTAGGGTTAAAGGTGTTAGTGTTCTAGGGTTAAAGATGTTAGTGTTCTAGGGTTAAAGACGTTAGTGTTCTAGGGTTAAAGATGTTAGTGTTCTAGGGTTAAAGACGTTAGTGTTCTAGGGTTAAAGGTGTTAGTGTCCTAGGGTTAAAGACGTTAGTGTTCTAGGGTTAAAGACGTTAGTGTTCTAGGGTTAAAGATGTTAGTGTTCTAGGGTTGAAGACATTAGTGTTCTAGGGTTAAAGACGTTAGTGTTCTAGGGTTAAAGATGTTAGTGTTCTAGGGTTAAAGACGTTAGTGTTCTACGGTTAAATATGTTAGTGTTCTAGGGTTAAAGACATTTGTGGTCTAGGGTTAAAGACGTTAGTGTTCTAGGGTTAAAGATGTTAGTGTTCTAGGGTTAAAGATGTTAGTGTTCTAGGGTTAAATATGTTAGTGTTCTAGGGTTAAAGGTGTTAGTGTTCTAGGGTTAAAGATGTTAGTGTTCTAGGGTTAAAGATGTTAGTGTTCTAGGGTTAAAGACATTAGTGTTCTAGGGTTAAAGGCATTAGTGTTCTAGGGTTAAAGACATTAGTGTTCTAGGGTTAAAGACGTTAGTGTTCTAGGGTTAAAGGTTAGTATTCTAGGGTTAAAGACGTTAGTGTTCTAGGGTTAAAGACGTTAGTGTTCTAGGGTTAAAGGTTAGTGTTCTAGGGTTAAAGATGTTAGTGTTCTAGGGTTAAAGACATTAGTGTTCTAGGGTTAAAGACGTTAGTGTTCTAGGGTTAAAGACGTTAGTGTTCTAGGGTTAAAGACGTTAGTGTTCTAGGGTTAAAGACGTTAGTGTTCTAGGGTTAAATATGTTAGTGTTCTAGGGTTAAAGGTGTTAGTGTTCTAGGGTTAAAGATGTTAGTGTTCTAGGGTTAAAGGCATTAGTGTTCTAGGGTTAAAGACGTTAGTGTTCTAGGGTTAAAGACGTTGGTGTTCTATTGTTAAAGATGTTAGTGTTCTAGGGTTAAAGACGTTAGTGTTCTAGGGTTAAAGACGTTAGTGTTCTAGGGTTAAAGATGTTAGTGTTCTAGGGTTAAAGACGTTAGTGTTCTATTGTTAAAGATGTTAGTGTTCTAGGGTTAAAGACGTTAGTGTTCTAGGGTTAAAGACGTTAGTGTTCTAGGGTTAAAGACGTTGGTGTTCTATTGTTAAAGATGTTAGTGTTCTAGGGTTAAAGACGTTAGTGTTCTAGGGTTAAAGACGTTAGTGTTCTAGGGTTAAAGACGTTAGTGTTCTAGGGTTAAAGACGTTAGTGTTCTAGGGTTAAAGATGTTAGTGTTCTAGGGCTAAAGACGTTAGTGTTCTAGGGTTAAAGACGTTAGTGTTCTAGGGTTAAAGACGTTAGTGTTCTAGGGTTAAATATGTTAGTGTTCTAGGGTTAAAGATGTTAGTGTTCTAGGGTTAAAGATGTTAGTGTTCTAGGGTTAAAGACGTTAGTGTTCTAGGGTTAAAGACATTAGTGTTCTAGGGTTAAAGACGTTGGTGTTCTATTGTTAAAGACGTTAGTGTTCTAGGGTTAAAGACGTTAGTGTTCTAGGGCTAAAGACGTTAGTGTTCTAGGGTTAAAGACGTTAGTGTTCTAGGGTTAAAGACGTTAGTGTTCTAGGGTTAAAGATGTTAGTGTTCTAGGGTTAAAGATGTTAGTGTTCTAGGGTTAAAGACGTTAGTGTTCTAGGGTTAAAGACGTTAGTGTTCTAGGGTTAAAGGTGTTAGTGTTCTAGGGTTAAAGACGTTAGTGTTCTAGGGTTAAAGACGTTAGTGTTCTAGGGTTAAAGGTGTTAGTGTTCTAGGGTTAAAGACGTTAGTGTTCTAGGGTTAAAGATGTTAGTGTTCTAGGGTTAAAGACGTTAGTGTTCTAGGGTTAAAGATGTTAGTGTTCTAGGGTTAAAGACGTTAGTGTTCTATTGTTAAAGATGTTAGTGTTCTAGGGTTAAAGACGTTAGTGTTCTAGGGTTAAAGACGTTGGTGTTCTATTGTTAAAGATGTTAGTGTTCTAGGGTTAAAGACGTTAGTGTTCTAGGGTTAAAGATGTTAGTGTTCTAGGGTTAAAGATGTTAGTGTTCTAGGGTTAAAGATGTTAGTGTTCTAGGGTTAAAGACGTTAGTGTTCTAGGGTTAAAGACGTTAGTGTTCTAGGGTTAAAGGTGTTAGTGTTCTAGGGTTAAAGACGTTAGTGTTCTAGGGTTAAAGACGTTAGTGTTCTAGGGTTAAATATGTTAGTGTTCTAGGGTTAAAGACGTTAGTGTTCTAGGGTTAAAGATGTTAGTGTTCTAGGGTTAAAGACGTTAGTGTTCTAGGGTTAAAGATGTTAGTGTTCTAGGGTTAAAGACGTTAGTGTTCTAGGGTTAAAGGTGTTAGTGTTCTAGGGTTAAAGACGTTAGTGTTCTAGGGTTAATCAAGCAATACTCATTTCACTTACAGTTATCACATACCTAAATGTTAGGCACCAAAAAGCATCGAATCACGATCAGCATAGCGGGCATCAGCGCTCCATGTGGGGCTCCGGAGGTGCAGACAGTTTATGAGACACCTGATTATCCTGGGGGTCGTTTGAGAGCCGCTGCCCTGGGGGATACTGTCATGCGTGATGAATGCAGGCCCCGATGTTTGCAATACGTCCATAGATTGTGTTGTGCTTCGTCTGTCTGGTGAACATCTTGGAGAAGCTTTAAGGTTCGTCTGTTATGTTGTCACAGTAAACCCTGTCTGTGCTCTTTTCTCCTCTGTAGTTATGGCAGAGTCTATGCAACAGCAGACCCATATCACCATACGATTGGTCCTGCAGCCACATACAGCGTGGGCACTATGGTGAGTCAGGTCCCCGTTTATAGCCGCTGACTTAATGTATGTGTGTTGACCCGGAGCTGGTGCAGCATCCTGATCACATGGATGTTCATTTCACAGGTTTTTACGGTACTCAACTCTTTACTATCAGTAAAAACGTGCTGACAGGCTTTGTTAATAATCTAGGAAGATCTTTGGAACCAACCTTTTTATACTCTTGGACCTGTTGTTCCTGTGAGTTGTGTTTCCCTCTGAGAGACCATTTGAATGTTTTATGTGAATCTTTGCCACTTCAGTAAATGAAAAAGGGACATTGCCTTATTCTCAAACTCCCCATTCAATTTCATTGGCTGTGAGCTCCTTGCTTGAAATCCAATCGAGACGGAAAATTCATCCCCAATGAAAACAGTCTCTTCAAATTTTGCAAGGGGGAGAGTCGAACGGTTAATGTTTGTTTTTAGCTAGCTTTGCAGCTAACATCAAAGATGAAAAAAATACAAATCTTTCCATAGAAAGAAATAGAGCACCCCAGAAGATGGGGTAAGAAACTGAGAGTACAATTTGTTTTCTTTCGTGGGTGTGGGTAGGGACTTCCTCCAAAGATTAACGACCATCGAGTAAATGCTTCGACATGCCGTGGGAGATTAAAGCAGGAGAGAAAGATAGAGCACAAAAGAAGGAAAAGTAGGAGAATTAAAGTTCTCGGCGGCAGCCGGAGCCGCTGCTCGGTGTCCCGGACAGACGAGATGAGATGCCGAGTGCTGGCCGAGATGGAAAGGGCCACCGCCTCCGTGTCCCCAAACTGCCCATTCCTCCCCTAGTGCAGCTGCTAGCTAAAAGCCTTCATTAATTCCGACATTTTTTCCTCTTCATTTACTTAATTAAAGCAGTGGCCTCTGTTTTCCTCCTTATTACTCTTCACGTTCTTCTCTTTTGTCTTCAAATTACTCCTCCCTTTTTCCCCACTCTCCCATATTCAAACCCCTCACTGCCAATGTGTATTCATAATTCTCAACACAATGAAGACATAACACTGCATTGGTCTTAAACCTTGTCATTCCTCACATTCTGAACTTAAAGCCCCAAACGAGAACACACTTGTCCGGTCAAGGTAATACTGATGTGACTGATGAAGCAGAAGTATTGGTTGGATATCACTTTTTCTTCAGATGAGAATCATTTCATATCCTGATGAATCCACTCGCCTTGTGTGGTTCTTGTAGGAAGTTCTATTTTTCTACGTAAAGATAAAATATTGGTTCAGTTTGATGATCGCTTTGATTAGTTGTGATGCGCCGGGTTCCAGGTGTTTTTCCATAAAGAGGCCTTGCTGGTATGAATGAGGTGGCTGCATATTTCCACACAGCGCTACGTCCAATGCTAACATGCATTGTCGATGCAGGAAGTGTCACAGACTGTTTAGTTAGCCATAACCACGACCTTTAGCTTAAAGCCTAATTTATGGTTCTCCGTCAGGTCGACGGCGTACCTACGCCGTCGACCTGACGGAGAACCTGACGCCGTCGTTGAGCATTGGAAGTTCTGCGTCGAGGGTCCGCGTTGCTCTGCAATTAACCGCCATGCCGCCAGGGGGGTGTGCCTGTGTGGCTGTGTTTTGCGCGATTTCTCGCCATGAGTTTAATGTCATTTTGCAGTCTTTGTAGTCCCTCGAAGAAAAGTTATAAAGGTGGTCGTATTTCCTGACCTCCTCGATGAGTCGTTCTTCTGTTTGGTCCATTGTTACTACCGGTCTACAAGAACTTTAAAAATACCGGTGTAGGAAGACAAACCGGAAAGAGCAACCGCCGGAAATTACGTTCTGAGCGGACCAATCACAGCGTTGCGGTCCGCGTCAACGCGACGCGTAGTTAGGATTCTTTGGAGGTGCGCGTCAGGCTACGGCGTAGGGGTCTGCGTCGACGCGTAGCTACGGCGTAGGTACGCCGTCGACCTGACGGAGAAGCATAAATTAGGCTTAACTCTTGACGCTAACGTGTAGCCGTTCAGTTACTTTATCGGAACAATACCTTCATAGCTTATTGACACAATAGTCTTTTGTTGTTTATTTGATATGAGCACATTCTATCCTGAACTTACATAAGATAGATCTTCATCCGACAACAATGCTAGTGGCAAATATTGTCGAAATATTTTTTAGAAGTTGACATTTGGGGTGAAATCATTGAACATAATCTGAGGTGTGAAGAATTGGATTATTGTAATATTGGCGCTCTTGTCTGACAAAAGGTTGGTCTGAACAGAGAGCATGGAGAGAGAGAGTCTCTGTTCAACGACGCAGAGGCAGAGAGGAGAAGTCAACCATCGGGGTTTTGTCTGAAAAAAAAAGGTTGTTCTGATCCCAATAACCGGAGATGCCTCTTTCAATCTGATACACCATTATCATATGGTTTAATCCCACCAGTGAAAGTGCGGCATGTTTTTAACAAACTGGTATTGGATTGGTATCGTCCAATATGAAAGTTCAGTATCGGAATCTGTATTGTCAGGGCATTTTTTTATCAGAACATCTCTAAAAATAAAACTACTTTGCTTTAATTCCTATGTATTTAATGACCTGTTGCTCTACTGTGTGTGCAGTGAAAGAAGGATGGGTCATGCAGCGATTGAGCGTTGTTATTATTTGGTTGAGGATTCACTGGAGAGCTTGTTAAATGTCTCGTGGTTTTTCAGCTCACTTAGCTTGTAGTGTGTCTCTTGGTGGTTTTTACAACCGGTGTTGCATTTCAGAGATATTAAAGCTTGTGTGTTGTATTAAATACGTAACCCTAACCCTAACCCAGAGTAGCAGAGCTGGTTGTCTCGTGTTCGGACACAGATGTCAGGAACTGTTAGTGATTCAGTGACTTACTCGTGTTCGATTTATTGAATACTATCAAGTGTAAAGTAATCCACGCTCAAGTACATGCAACAAGCGCACACACACACACACACACACACACACACACACACACACACACACACACACACACACACACACACACACACAGTCTCCCCGTCTTTCACGTCACAAATTCCCCAACTACCTTGTGCACAAAATGTCCTCAATTAAACCAGAGACAAGTGGGAAAAGGGAGGAACGTTTCTTTGGAGGAAAGAGAGAAGTTCATTTCAATATTAATATTACAAAGGTTCTACATTGAATACTGATTGGAGCTTTTTCATCTTTGATGTTGCAGGCTAGCCTTTACAGAGGAGGGTGCAGTCGCTTCACTCCCTACTAGAAAAGAAAGAGGCACGCCCCCTTTGCTTCCCCGCAAAACAGACACAAAAAACAGCAACAAATGAAATGACTAAATAACCATCTTCACCCTCTTCATGGAAAACTAAAAACAAAATGCTTCCACATGTGACCCTGAAACTGCAGAATCACTCTGACGTTGCTTCCCCATTTACAGAGTGTACACATTGTCATTTATTGATGTAATGTACTTATTTTGGAAAAGAAGGTTTTGTTACTCTGTGTTGACTTGAATGTATTTGTATTGACGTGTGTGTGGTGGTAAAAAAAGACGACAACAGTCATGTAGACACAGGAGGGGAAGAGAAGGAAGGGGAAGCTCTTGGTCTCCCTCCGGCTCACTCTTTTCCTCTCCGAGTTATTGGTCCGCAACTCAGCTCCTTCGGGGTGGCCTTTTGCGCTAGTTTTAATTTCATTTAATTTCCCTACCTTTATTGTTTCAATTAGTCATGTCCCCCCATTTACATTAAACACACTAATGTTCAGCAATTCCGGTTTGAGCAACACATTTCAGATTGGATTTATTAAGCAAATGAAACAGCCATTGCACCCCCTCAGAGAACTGGCTCCATCTCAGTGAGCCAATGAGGGAGCTGAGTTTCAGACCGCCGTAATGGACTCAGAGCCGCTCAGCCCAAAGGGGCTGAAACTGCAGCAGATCACATGCAGGAAGTGATGCATTGTGGAACCCAGAAGGTGAGAGGAAGAGCGTGATGTATTGCTGAATCTAAATGCAGGAAGTGATGTATTAGCAGGGTGTGAAGAGAGAGCTATGACAGCCATTGCAAAAATAGGCCGCATTGTGTTAGAGCCCATTGATCGTTGGCATTTTGCCAGAGGCAGGAGGTATCCCATTACTGCTGAATGGCTTTAAAGGAGAAAAGCACATTATCTCTGTTTCATGTCTCGTCACGTCCTAAGCAATAATCCCGTATTTGCTCAATATGTATATGTAGGAAAACTGACAAGTATGTTTGACCCCTTGGTGGACAGATGGGAGGTTGTGATCCTCTTGAATTTACTTGTAATACTCACAGACACACCTAATGCCATTTTAAAGTTGCATTTGACCACCAGGGACAAAGAGCCATTATATTACATGTGCTTCGTTTCAGTGGACATGGAAGCTGTTATAACAGGTTACTTTTATTGCAGATTGATCAAATACATTTCTCTTTTAATAGTAAGTTGACTTCCAACAACCTTTACACACGAGTCCTTTGCTCCAACACTTTTCTGTCACAGTGTTTTTCTTGGATGGAGCTAGGTAGGAAGTGGAGGTCCACATTCTCAATCTTGTCTACAAGGATTCAACACAGAATGTCAAAGCAGTTAAATTCAACACAGGAATACTTCTGAAAACAAGAGCTGACATGTTACTAAAATACTGAGAAATACAGAATAAAGTAGAATAGAATAGATAGATAGATAGATGGATAGATGGATAGATAGATAGATAGATAGATAGATAGATAGATAGATAGATAGATAGATAGATAGACAGATAGACAGATAGATAGATAGATAGATAGATAGATAGATAGATAGATAGATAGATAGATAGATGATAGATAGATAGACAGACAGATAGATAGATGATAGATAGATAGATAGATAGATAGATAGATAGATAGATAGATAGATAGATAGATAGATAGATGATAGATAGATGATAGATAGATAGATAGATGATAGATAGATGATAGATAGATAGATAGATGATAGATAGATAGATAGATAGATAGATAGATAGATAGATAGATGATAGATAGATAGACAGACAGATAGATAGATGATAGATAGATAGATAGATAGATAGATAGATAGATAGATAGATAGATAGATAGATAGATAGATAGACAGACAGACAGACAGACAGACAGACAGACAGACAGACAGACAGATAGATAGATAGATAGATAGATAGATAGATAGATAGATAGACAGACAGACAGACAGACAGACAGACAGACAGACAGACAGACAGATAGATAGATAGATAGATACTTTATTAATCCCCAAGGGGAAATTTGTAGCGCCTTACAACTTGAAGATACAAATAAACACACAAGATAAAATATATAAAAAAGCAACAGGAATGAAAGATATATACAAAATAAAATAAAATAGAATAAATAAAAATAAATAAAGTAAAATATAAATATATATATACACTCTAAAATAGAATACAAATAACTGGAATGAAATATATAGAGTCTGTAGATTTAAACCGATACGTAAAGCCCTCTTAGTGTGATAGTTCCTGTTTGCCTTTTCATTCTTGACCCACTAATAAAGGCAAAAATATAAAACACTGTTCACCTGCATGGGTCTGGTGTTCAGGACCCGCTTTACAAATGTGAAACCAAGATAATACATTTTAAAATAAAAGGGAATTCAGGAAATACTATTTAAATTGGTATCTTTTGCTTATTTTCCTAATATTGATTATATTCCCTTTATTTTAATAGCCTATGTTTATCATCCAACACGATCCAAACAACTGATTTTAACTAAATACCACCCGACATTACCTTTCATGCCGCTCACCTGCCTGCAGGTTGGTCGTGGCGTTATTGAGTGAGTGTCCCCACAGTGTTTGAGTGGTGTGCTAGAGATCGGCTGAAATGGAAACCCTAGCGTAGCGTAGCATCAATTCCTCCCTGTCTTCTCTCTGAGGGAACAGGTCGGAGGCAGACAACGATCTGTGATGTTCCCTTCACCCACAAAAAACACCTCACACCATTGTATTGGATGTCAAGTAAAAAGAGGAAATATGGGATCCTCAATGCAAACACAAGATCTCTCACTGGCTTCACTTTGATTAGTTTTCAGGGGGATGAGTTGTCACCTTCTAATTCAAGAGCAATAAAAAGAGAGAAGCACCAAAAAGAGCAGTGGAGCCAGAGGATAGATGCTCAGCTCAGGCGCTGCAGTTTAAAAGTCTTTAGTATCATCTGCAGTCAGTTTTTCTGTCGGTTTTCCTCTCATTCTCTGCCGGGAGATCGACTCTCAAGGTGACCCCCCTCCCAGGTATAGTGTGTTTTAATGAGGTTGTCAGGCCGGTGTAGAGAAGCAGCTTGATAAGTCTGCTCAACCTAATAACCTCCAGCCTGCATGAGAAGCCCAGCTCACCGTCATGTAGCCGGTGGTGAGGTTTACACCCAGCTGGGCTCAGTGATGCACAGACATCCATAAAGTTACCAAGACGGATAACAATACTTGTTTGGCATTTTGATGGATACAGTTCATGTTTTTAATACTATCTTGGGAGTAGAATAGAACAACATGTGCCACTGACATTCACATGACACGAGGATAAATCTCTAACGATTGACAGGAATAGTTGAGATGCCCAGTTTTGGAAGTTGTGTAAAAGGCAATGTGAGTCAATCTGAGTTAGTGTGTAATAAATGTAAAGGTATGCCTGCTTATCAAAAGGTGGCCAGAAACTCCCCAGTGTGGCATTAATAGCATCACATCCACACCATTAGATCACGTTATCGTTAGCGATGCAGGCGGGAGACTTATCTCACCAAATTACTGCCGACTGCAAATAAGAGCAAACACTGAGTTCAGATGCATCATTTAAAAGAGTGTGAATCCAAATGTGTTTATTAATGTTTACAGCAAACTCTCATGTCAGTCATGTTGCGCTGCTGTTAGTGCAGAAACAGGAATACAAACAATATTATAATCATCTTTAACATGTCAATTTCCTGGGAGGAAATCCCGGTGTGTTATTGGACACTAAAACCAAACTCCAAACCAAAGTGAATCTTTAACATCATGTCTGTTATCAGCCAGATATAAGGGCAGATGAACACACTCTCACACACACACTCACACTCACACACACACACACACACACACACACACACACACACACACACACACACACATGCTCAGGAGACACGTTAAGAGCACCGGCAACGCTCCCTAATACACCCAAGCATTCGCTTACACACCAATCTCACTCGCTCTCATCCAGTCACACACACACACACACACACACACACACACACACACACACACACAAACTCCCCCACCAGTAAATAGCATCTGTGCCTGCTGTGTCTGATGGGATCGTAAAGAGGGGAGTCAGTAGCGCAGGAAGAAAGGGGAGCGAGAAGAGAAGCAGCAACCGAGGCAATTTACCCCACAGATTAGAGATAAGAGAGTTCAGTCAATAAGCACTGATCTCATTTGAAGATATACCAGACTGGCTAGACACACACACACACACAGAGAGAGTTGGTCTATTGCTATCACTGTCTTGTAGCGTTCCTTTCTGTTTCCAGCCAGGATAAGGCCGTTGTTACAGTAAATATGGATTGGATGAATCTCGCTACAAGTCTTCTTCTTTTTCTGCACTCGGACACAATGTGGCCTTAAGACAAGCCCCGGCACCCTGGACCACTTCGCCACTCTTCGTTCCCTCTCTTTGTTCAGCGCTACGTTGTGTGGTGTGCAGACCCGTTACAAAGAGAGAGAAATGATATTTATCTATCAACAAATCAGAACTGAATAAGTGCTTAAAATATCTTCTTCCTCTCTGGAGCTCCATTGTTGCGTCATCCGGGTGACATGCTCCCTCGTCGCCATGAACACACACACACACACACACTGTTGATTATTTTTCACTCAATCACACACACACACCCTCCTGCTGCCACAAATCCTCACCAGAGAAAGAAATGTGGATCAATCCGCCGCTGAAAATAGTCCCAAACAAATGCCAGCTGTTTCAGGACATTGCTTAGCGTTTGTGTTTTTTTAAATCAATGGCAGAAAATATTTTGGTTTGGACAAATTCAAATGTATTCAGAAAAAGGCATTACTAAAACAATATAACATTGAAGTCCTGATTTATTACGGTAACATGTCCTCGCTGTTTAAAGACCTTGTGTGTTGCATATTCCTATATTCATTGTGGAGGAAGGAGTGGATAGTGGTCCAGCTGCAGGTTAATCTAGCAATGGGATTGTTAACAGTTTACAAATGTATACAGTATAATAAGGTCTGTGACATCATGCATAATGTTGCAGTGAAGCAGGTTTAGATTATTCTTCATTTGACATTAGAAGCGTGTACAGATGTGCACTCTTTCACACAGAACAGGTGTTCTCCAGGGCACAATGTTTCTTTCAGTGGTGATGGGATATCGACTGCTTTTCATAACCATTCATGTAAATACAGACATGTGTGTTTTCTTTTATCCATCGCTCCTCCATGCACTTTACAATGTTAAAATGTATGTGTGTCTTAAGGTGGTGGAAGTCATTTGCCAGTAATTGTGTATCATAGAAAGAATTGTAATAGCGTAGTAATAGTCTATTATTTAAGAATATGTTCTTATACTACAGAAGAAGAAAATATATATGAAAAAAAAAATCTTCCTTTTGTATAGTTCTGTATCGATGGTTCGGACAACATTTTCTACGACAAGAAAAGTCTTTTCCTCTGTGTCATGTCTCTGTGTTCTGAGGTCACATGACTGTGAGGTGTTGTTCCGCCGCGGGCCGACTACTGTCTCTAAATAACCTCGACATCTCCCTGCTCTCGGCCAGACACTTTATGTTTTCATCTGCTGCCCTTCTGTTTCTCAGAGCTGGTTTCAGTTGGGGAAACGGAGAGCACGAGTTTAAATGACTGTCAGTCTGTTTCTTGGTTTTATGACATCTCTAAACCACCGAGCCGTGCTGAGGGAAGAGGCTGCCCGCCAAACAAAAACGGTCTTCAAGGTTGCCATTAATGTGAAACGAAGAGAGAGGATGAGGTTTCTCTTTTTCCTTTTGAAGTCAAAAGCCTTAAAAAAGAAACAGACTAAAAACTACAACTACAACACTTTTAAACTGGACGTGAAGCATCATGCTCCCTCAGTGTAGTAACGACTGCTGTAACAGTGTTCAGCTGGGACTTTAAGGCAGCTTTTAAGATAAGATAAGATAAAATAAGATAATCCTTTATTAGTCCCGCAGTGGGGAAATTACAGGATTACAGCAGCCTTGCTCACAAGTGAATAAAAAGAATAATACAATAGAAACAAGTAATATAAATAAATATAAATGAGCAGTAAAACAGTAGAGAAATATTAATATACAGACTGAATAGAAAAGTACTTAAACGTATTGCACGTAAATACACGTAATATACGTAATAATAATAATAAAATACACGTAATATACGTAATATACGTAATAATAATATTGCACCAGGGTTAGGGTTAGGGATATTATTAGTATTATTGAACACAAACCATCGTCTTTTGAATAACCTGAACCAGGAAGTTGTGTTGCCTAAACCTCATCACGAGGTGTTTCCTGCCAGCGTGACAGGAGGCTGCAGGAAACGTATTCATGAAACATATTTGGGGTTCAGGAACGTCCATTTAACAGACGTAATTCATACAGTGAACACAGGTCGCTTTTCACAAATCATTTTTCTGCATTTAGCCAAACGACTATAATACATCCAACCCTGTCTCCTCCTGAAGTATGTTCCCATTCTCAGTTACTTTTTTCCTCAACTTTGACTTTAAATATCGGTGCGGCTAACTTGTGGATTTTTCCGATTCTAAATTTAGCAGCAGTTGCAGAGACATCACGAGGAGGCGCAATGGACAGGTCTGACAGCAGGGGTCGTAGCGGCAGGGGTCCTAACCCAGCGAGCTAGCGAGTGCTAGCTGGCGAGCGCTGGCTGGCGAGCGCTGGCTGGCGAGTGCTGGCTGGCTGGCGAGTGCTGGCTGGCTGGCGAGCGCTGGCTGGCGAGCGCTGGCTGGCGAGCGCTGGCCAGCTAGCGCTCGCCAGCTAGCGAGTGCCAGCTAGCGAGTGCCAGCTAGCGAGTGCCAGCTGGCGAGTGCCGGCGCTGGCGAGCGCTATCTGGCGAGCGCTATCTGGCGAGCGCTATCTGGCGAGCGCTAGCTGGCCAGCGCTAGCTGGCAAACGCTGGCTGGCGAGCGCTGGCTGGCAAACACTGGCGGGCGCGAGCTGGCGAGCGGGGAGCGCTAGCGGGCGGGCGAGCGGGGGAGCGCTAGCGGGCTCGCGGGGAGCTAGCGCTGACAACACTGTTGTTTACTTGTTCTCAAACAGTGCAGCCACACATTCTTGTGGCAGCTGCAGCTAGCGCTCGCGGAGCTGCAGCTGCTAGCTCCCCGACAACCACCGAAGGTAGCGGGACCATCCCCGGCTCGACGCCGACGCGGGCAGCGGGGATGCGGGCAGCAGCAGCAGCAACAGCGGCTTATAAACCACCGCGGCTTGTTTATGATTAAATACGACTTTTTTTATTAATTTAGTAGATGCGGCTTATAAAAGGGTGCATTTTACAGTACTTGTTTGTCTCCAGTTGTTTTGTCTTCGTCGAGCTGCTGGGATGCAAGAAAAATGTCAAACTTGATCTGACAATAAAGTACTGTCGTCACCATCATCATAATCATCTTCATCACGTTTAGAGGGATATGGTCACCATTTTGGAAATCAAAATACAACAAAACTGCAACAAAGTACGTGGTTGGGTTCAGTAAAAACATCGTGGTTTGTCTTCAAATAAATACTTGCTCATGTTATTCAAGTTACACACTAAATAAAAGAGGCCATCAGTTCCTTTTAGTTTCCCTGGTCTTCCACCGCGGCCTCCTCCTTCCATGGACTGCTAAAGGCCTCTCATTAGAAACGTTTTGTTTGACGACAAACACGACCCGGGGACAACGCGCCTCCCTCTAAACATAATCGACAATGTAGTTTTTTGTATGGGAATATAAGCGATACCAGTGTTGATGGCATGGTGGTAAGTCAGTCTGGGTTGTAGATGACTCGGGCAGAAGCCTCGGAGGCTTTCCTCCGTGGGACTGCGGGTGACAGAGGCCGAGTCAAAAGACTTATGAACACAGCGAGCTTCTCCTATCAAAGGGGCCACAGGGGAGCCAATTTAAAGGCCACATATTTTTCATAAAGCCATAGAAGGACTCATCGCAGCAATGTGACGAGCAGAAGCAGAAGAAGCGCATCAGCAGCGCTCACACAGGCGCTTCGGGCAGCTTTTAAACATTTGTGCTCTCCGTTTCTTTCACAGTTCTGGATTTATGTCAAGTGATTTTCTGTATGAAAAAAAATAACCAAACAAACAAGTTCTAGTTTAAACACTTGCTCTGTGGGGTTTTTCTTTGTTGTCTTTTCTTTCTTTTTTTTGTATCTGATCTGCACATGTATCTAATCTGTAATTATTGGAGTGGAGTATTTGCTCAATCTTTTAAAAAGTTGTCTTCTATAATTGTTTTTCTCATTTTCTCTGATGTGGGAACATCTGATGAATATGTACAAGGCTGCACATGTCTGCTGGGTGTAAAACATCTTGCTGTCGACCCAGCCTCAGTGAATGCAGCACTTGATTTAAAATTGTTTCATTCTGTCTATTAAGCAAACATATATATATATATATATATATATATATATATATATATATATATATATATATATATATATATATATACAAATAATATTTAACTGTTTATCCTCAAATCTCAATATACTTTGTCTTTAAAGATACACCTGTCAGGGTCTGTTCTTTCCTCAGCGAGTTAACTCGAGGTGATTAGCCTCTGGCTTCTGAAACATGACTGATGAGCTGCCTCTCCTCTCTCCTCTCTCCTCTCTCCTCTCTCCTCTCTCCTCTCTCCTCTCTCCCCTCCCTTCCCCCCTCCGTCACTCCGTCTGTGAGGAGTGAGAGCCGTCGAGGTTGTGTCAAATGTCACCACTGGACAGACGGTGTAGAGAAGAGGGGGTCTGCAGGGGTCTTTGTGGAGTTGGAGGGCACAGTGGCGCTTTTATGGATGTGGGGGGGGGGGTCAACCCGTAACTTCTGAGAGTGGTAATTGCCCAGAGTGATTTGTCTGAGCTCTGAGCCTCGCTGATTTCTCAGCGAGGCTCTCCTCTGTGTACCTCAGGCCCCAAACCTTCCTCCACTTCAGGCCCCAAACCTTCCTCCACCTCAGGCCCCAAACCTTCCTCTACCTCAGCCCCCAAACATTCCTCTACCTCAGCCCCCAAACCTTCCTCCCAGCCCCAAACCTTCCTCTACCTCAGCCCCCAAACCTTCCTCCACCTCAGCCCCCAAACCTTCCTCCCAGCCCCAAACCTTCCTCTACCTCAGCCCCCAAACCTTCCTCCCAGCCCCAAACCTTCCTCTACCTCAGCCCCCAAACCTTCCTCCACCTCAGCCCCCAAACCTTCCTCTACCTCAGCCCCCAAACCTTCCTCCACCTCAGCCCCCAAACATTCCTCCCAGCCCCAAACCTTCCTCTACCTCAGCCCCCAAACCTTCCTCTACCTCAGCCCCCAAACCTTCCTCCACCTCAGCCCCCAAACCTTCCTCTACCTCAGCCCCCAAACCTTCCTCCACCTCAGCCCCCAAACATTCCTCCCAGCCCCAAACCTTCCTCTACCTCAGCCCCCAAACCTTCCTCTACCTCAGCCCCCAAACCTTCCTCCACCTCAGCCCCCAAACCTTCCTCCCAGCCCCAAACCTTCCTCTACCTCAGCCCCCAAACCTTCCTCTACCTCAGCCCCCAAACCTTCCTCCACCTCAGCCCCCAAACATTCCTCTACCTCAGCCCCCAAACATTCCTCTACCTCAGCCCCCAAACCTTCCTCCCAGCCCCAAACCTTCCTCTACCTCAGCCCCCAAACCTTCCTCTACCTCAGCCTCCAAACCTTCCTCCACCTCAGCCCCAACCCTTCCTCTAAGCCAGGGGTCACTAACAGGCGGACCGCGGTCCGGGTCCGGACCCAGACGCCGTTGTTTCTGGACCCTGGACCGAAAACCAATTATTATTACCGAATTATTAACCTTTGATGGATCGCGAACTATTTCACCGGCGAAACTTTTCCTGCCTTTGCGACCTCTCGGTCCAGGAAACACACCAACCAATCACACGCCTTGTAAATCCTCTCACTTGATCCTACTCGACCAATCGCATGTGTGTATTCCGTTAAGCCCCGCCCTCGACTCAAATGAGATCTTCACACACGGGAGGAGAGAGACCCGGTAGTTGGAAAAAGTCCGTCGTGAGTCAGAAGTTATTTCACTTGGTGTTCCAAAAAGATAAATGTAGACATCTTAACCAGAGCCTTTAACCAGGAATGGACAGACTGTTATATGTTTATTATTCCCACAACCAGTTCAGGAGCAGCATGTCTCATGTTCAGAGATATTTAAAGCAGTGATGTGAAGCACCACCACGAGACAAAGCACACATCTTTAGAGCAAACGGACCGACTCACATCCGACATTAAGGCACAGAAAATAAACCTAAGAGCCCAATATGATCAGAACCCTAACACATGAATGAATATGATCAGAACCCTAACACATGAATGAATATCATCAGAACCCTAACACATGAATGAATATGATCAGAACCCTAACACATGAATGAATATGATCAGAACCCTAAAACATGAACTAATATGATCAGAACCCTAACACATGAACTAATATGATCAGAACCCTAACACATGAATGAATATGATCAGAACCCTAACACATGAATGAATATGATCAGAACCCTAACACATGAATGAATATGATCAGAACCCTAACACATGAACTAATATGATCAGAACCCTAACACATGAACTAATATGATCAGAACCCTAACACATGAATGAATATGATCAGAACCCTAACACATGAATGAATATGATCAGAACCCTAACACATGAATGAATATGATCAGAACCCTAACACATGAACTAACTGACCAACAATGAGGTTAAGAGAGAGGAGAAATGAGCTGAAACAAGTGGTATAATAACCATGTAAAGAGGTTTAATACCCAGGTGAAGTCTCTGAACACACATTTCTCTTTTTAGATGACAATAATATAGTATCTTGGCTCTTTTGATTGACATCACTTGACGCCCGAATAAACTGAATTTGAAGCTGCATGACAATTATTAAATTATTTTTTCTAAAATAATAAATTACATTTATTCATTTAATTTATATAGTCACATTTTTCAAAAGCTTTCTGTTTTAAATCCATCATTTATGTTACTTGAAATAAAAGATGATGTATGTATTATTAGAGTATGTATTATTTATAATTATTCCAGTTAAATTGGAAATCTGTAATAATAAATATTGTTTAGATGTTATCCAATTGAACTTTATTTATTTAATTTGACAGTCAGTTGTTGACTACATACATGCGTTAATACAACTGTTGGCTACTTCAATACATATGGCACAAAATCATAGAGCACACATTTGACATTATTATGACGTTCCGGACCTTTGCATGAGGAAATTCTCTCGAACTGGACCTCGTAGAATTTTAGTTGAATACCCCTGCTCTAAGCCAACAAACCTTCCTCTACCTCAGCCCCCAAACCTTCCTCTCAGCCAACAAACCTTCCTCTACCTCAGCCCCCAAACCTTCCTCTACCTCAGCCCCCAAACCTTCCTCTACCTCAGCCCCCAAACCTTCCTTTACCTCAGCCCCCAAACCTTCCTCTACCTCAGCCCCCAAACCTTCCTCCACCTCAGCCCCCAAACCTTCCTCTCAGCCAACAAACCTTCCTCTCAGCCCCCCAAACCTTCCTCTACCTCAGCCCCCAAACCTTCCTCTCAGCCCCCAAACCTTCCTCTACCTCAGCCCCCAAACCTTCCTCTCAGCCAACAAACCTTCCTCTCAGCCCCCCAAACCTTCCTCTACCTCAGCCCCCAAACCTTCCTCTCAGCCCCCAAACCTTCCTTTACCTCAGCCCCCAAACCTTCCTCTACCTCAGCCCCCAAACCTTCCTCTCAGCCAACAAACCTTCCTCTCAGCCCCCCAAACCTTCCTCTACCTCAGCCCCCAAACCTTCCTCTCAGCCCCCCAAACCTTCCTCTACCTCAGCCCCCAAACCTTCCTCTCAGCCCCCAAACCTTCCTCTACCTCAGCCCCCAAACCTTCCTCTACCTCAGCCCCCAAACCTTCCTCCACCTCAGCCCCCAAACCTTCCTCTCAGCCCCCAAACCTTCCTCTCAGCCAACAAACCTTCCTCTCAGCCCCCCAAACCTTCCTCTACCTCAGCCCCCAAACCTTCCTCTCAGCCCCCCAAACCTTCCTCTACCTCAGCCCCCAAACCTTCCTCTCAGCCCCCCAAACCTTCCTCTACCTCAGCCCCCAAACCTTCCTCTCAGCCCCCAAACCTTCCTTTACCTCAGCCCCCAAACCTTCCTCTACCTCAGCCCCCAAACCTTCCTCTCAGCCAACAAACCTTCCTCTCAGCCCCCCAAACCTTCCTCTACCTCAGCCCCCAAACCTTCCTCTCAGCCCCCCAAACCTTCCTCTCAGCCCCCAAACCTTCCTCTACCTCAGCCCCCAAACCTTCCTCTCAGCCAACAAACCTTCCTCTACCTCAGCCCCCAAACCTTCCTCTACCTCAGCCCCCAAACCTTCCTCTACCTCAGCCCCCAAACCTTCCTCTCAGCCAACAAACCTTCCTCTACCTCAGCCCCCAAACCTTCCTCTCAGCCCCCAAACCTTCCTCTACCTCAGCCCCCAAACCTTCCTCTCAGCCAACAAACCTTCCTCTACCTCAGCCCCCAAACCTTCCTCTACCTCAGCCCCCAAACCTTCCTCTCAGCCAACAAACCTTCCTCTACCTCAGCCCCCAAACCTTCCTCTACCTCAGCCCCCAAACCTTCCTCTCAGCCAACAAACCTTCCTCTACCTCAGCCCCCAAACCTTCCTCTACCTCAGCCCCCAAACCTTCCTCTCAGCCCCCAAACCTTCCTCTACCTCAGCCAACAAACCTTCCTCTCAGCCAACAAACCTTCCTCTACCTCAGCCCCCTGCTCACCTCCCCTCCTGTGAGGCTCCTCTTCTGCATTGGCCCCGGTATAGAGACGCATCAGGGGAGGGAGCAGGCCTGTTAAGCTGAGACCAGAGGACACCGTTATTGGCTGTGATTGCCGCCCCTCTCTCTCTCTCTCTCTCACTCTCTCACTCTCGCTCCATAGGGGCAAAACCCAGCAACTACAAAGTTATGCTGAAATTACAGTCGGCCTCTTCTGTTCTCCCCCCCGACACACTCACTCACACACCCCTCCTCCCTTCGCCTCAACAACTCATCTCCCAGAATTAAAGAGGTTCTGTCAAGACGAGAGCCTCTCAGGACACTGCCAGCTCCCTCTCTCCTCCCCTCCTCCTCTCCTCCCCTCTCTCCCCTCTCTCCCCCTGCTGTTGCTGGAGTCTGATGTACTTTGCTGCTCGTTCTCTCACTCTGGGAAAATCAGGACTGTCTTGTCCGGACAACAGCAATGAGCGTGCTCACTTGATCCTGCAATGCTTCTATGAAAGACGACGATAACACTGACAGACTCTGTGTGTGTGTGTGTGTGTGTGTGTGTGTGTGTGTGTGTGTGTGTGTGTGTGTGTGTGTGTGTGTGTGTGTGTGTGTGTGTGTGTGTTTAAATGTCTTCAACAACCTGCCTGATCCATGCTAAAACCCATGTTATGCAGATTTGGTTAAAAAAAAAAAATCCATCATGAATAAATCTATTAATATTAATGAAACCATTAGAACTTCTGTAGAAGAAGATTACAAAGTGTGGAAAGATACCAAACATAACATGAACTGAAAGCAAATGTGTAAAAAAAAATGCTGCACAAGACACATGAAGTCTTTATTTTGAATATTTTACTTTACTTAAAAGTCAGCCGACAGTTCGTCTAAAATATCTGATTCAGTGGGTTCAACTGCTTCTCTTTGCATTTTCTAAATGAGCCAAATAATTCTCATAACCAGCAAATCTTTATTTGCAAACGGGGGTGCTTCTAAGTGTTAGAACATGTACGTCCAGATTATATTTCAGTGTGTGTGAGAGGAGCAGAAAACCCCAGAGTCACTGGGAGGAAGTATTTTCATGTGAATTTCCACTTTCCTTAAAAAACATCAACACCATTAAAAAATTCTAATCATAACCTGGATTAATAGATTATTAATTTACACACAGAGTATCAATAAATGAAGGGAATGAATATGCTCACGGCTGCCAGGAGAAACGGCTCATGTTTACACACTGTGGTCTGACTGATGTCACACAGGACCCAGGAGACGCAGCCTCTTCATTCATGTGCACATGTTGGTCAAACGCTCCGGCAGCTGTTCCCCTCCATCCCTCTCTTTCCCTCCATCCCTCTCTTCCCCTCCATCCCTCTCTTTCCCTCCATCCCTCTCTTCCCCTCCATCCCTCTCTTCCCCTTCATCCCTCTCTTCCCCTCCATCCCTCTCTTCCCCTGCTGCTCTCCACGTGTCCTCAGCGCAGGGACATTCAGGGGAAACGCTGATTCATTTATTTATTTAACCATCTTTCCCTCACCCTAACCAGTAGCGTTGAGTTAACGAACAGAACCATAATCACGTTAGTCCATCAAGGAAGTTGGAGCAAAATCAATGAACAAAATATGTATACAGTGAACATTTGGCAGATACGTTCAGTAATAAAACACTTAAAATAACGTATTTGCTGCCGCCAATGAGGTCGATGTCCACAGTCGGGCAGACTGAGCGATTGTTTTATAAAACTGTAAATCATAGCTTGCTTTATGAAGAAAAAAAGCCCAATACTGCTGTATTTGGATGTATTGAACACCATAAGTAATATACAAGTGAAATATATGGTTTGGTACATGAGAAAATGAAAATGTCACAAATGTGTGCAAATGTGCCTCAATGGAAATGTTGTAGACCTCGCCTGAATGTTCTCTGTTCTAAACCCTCTCTAACTTTGTTCTGCTTCACTTTATCAAAGTCAACCTTTGCAGAGAGAATGTTCACATATTGTGTTATGATTTGGGTTAGAGAATGTTCACATATTGAGCTATGATTTGGGTTAGAGAATGTTCACATATTGAGCTATGATTTGGGTTAGAGAATGTTCACATATTGAGTTATGATTTGGGTTAGAGAATGTTCACATATTGTGTTATGATTTGGGTTAGAGAATGTTCACATATTGTGTTATGATTTGGGTTAGAGAATGTTCACATATTGAGCTATGATTTGGGTTAGAGAATGTTCACATATTGTGTTATGATTTGGGTTAGAGAATGTTCACATATTGAGCTATGATTTGGGTTAGAGAATGTTCACATATTGAGCTATGATTTGGGTTAGAGAATGTTCACATATTGAGCTATGATTTGGGTTAGAGAATGTTCATATATTGTGCTATGATTTGGGTTAGAGAATGTTCACATATTGTGCTATGATTTGGGTTAGTGAATGTTCACATATTGTGTTATGATGTGGGTTAGAGAATGTTCACATATTGAGCTATGATTTGGGTTAGAGAATGTTCACATATTGTGTTATGATTTGGGTTAGAGAATGTTCACATATTGTGTTATGATTTGGGTTAGAGAATGTTCACATATTGTGCTATGATTTGGGTTAGAGTTGGACCTTACAGCTGCATCATTTCAAAGAAATAATCATCCTGAAAGTGATTTTTTTATAGGCGGACCTGAAACCTTTTCATTTTTTTCTGTGTCATCTTCATTTACTCTTAACCAGTAACATATAGACTGATATTTACACTTACTCACATGTGTACCTTTTATTATAACACCAACATTATTCAAATAGCCCTAGTGGTTGCAGAGATACACCCTTTTTATTTTGGGTATGACATTTAGAGGAAAGGGCCTAAAAATAGGGTGGTTTCCAAAAGGATAAAGTAGATCCATCCTTTCTGTGCATTACATTATCACGGAGGAGATCAAGTGATTGAACATAATCTCCTCGTCCACAATGACCTCCTGACCTCCTGTGAACCCTGCTGCTGACCCTTCGTCCTGATCCGAGCTGTGGCTCGAGATCAAATCTGATTCCTCAACAGAAATCAATGTATTGCTCAGCGGCTGATCCTATTGGCTCTGTGAAGACCAGTAGTCTTCACAGAGCCAATAGGATCAGATGCACCATTGATAATAATGGTGCAGCTGCATGTAAAATGACCCTTTCACTGTTTTTGAGTTGTCTTTAGGGAAAATAAACCAAATTTTGTTGTTTGACACTGCAGCAAATTCCACAATGTCCTGTTTACACTGATTTGCTTGTTTTCTCTGTTTTAGTAAATAAAAGAAAGACTAGAGGGATGAATACAGATGGACATCAACTAAAAAAAGAGAAGAACAACACGGACACAGAAGGATACTTAAAAAAAAGATCAACTAAAAGAAAAAGATCCCATTTGTAAAGGAGCCCTTCGATCAAGAGCGACAGGGATCTGAGAGGACGGACGGGACGTTTGTGGGTCTGAACCGGGCCTGAACCATTGAGCCTGGAGTCCTGGGGGCTCTGACCCCTGAACAACAAGCCTTGCTGAAGTGGAAGAGACCAATTAGAGAAGTCACCATAAAACATTTTATTTTTGTAAACTTTTTTAAGTTTATGATTTCCAAAAAGAGCAAACATAATGTACGTATAGACATATTATATATTATATGTGTGTAATATAGTAAGTATGTTAAAAAAAGAAGAAGAACTTATGTGTCTTTGCAGTGTCGATGAGGAGGTGAGGAGAGGAGACCCACCCCGTCAGTCTTCTGATCACCTTCACCCTCTGCTCGATGGAGCAGGGGTGTTGGGGAGGGTGCAGACTGTGTGTGTGTGTGTGCGCGTGTGCGCGCGCGTGTGTGTGTGTGCGTGTGTGTTGAGGGGTGGGGGGGTAGCTGGTCCAGCAGACATGTCACTATGTGATTGCAATGGGAATATGGAGCAGTCTTCAGATAATAAATAACTTTTTGAGCCTGTCTTCCACTAACGGACTGCAGTAGTGTACCGTAAAAGTCGGGTTACAAGCCGCTACTACCTTCTGTGGTTGTCCCCGCTGTAGCAAGCTAGCGCTGCTGCTAGCTCCCCGCTGTAGCAAGCTAGCGCTGCTGCTAGCTCCCCGCTGCTGCTGCTACTGGCCGCGTCCCCTCTGCCCGAGTCGGGCGTCGAGCCGGGGCTGGTCCCGCTACCTTCAGTGGTTGTCGGGGAACTAGCGAGAGATAGCGGAGAGCTAGCGGAAGTTAGCGGAGAGCTAGCGGAAGTTAGCGGAGAGCTAGCGGAAGTTAGCGGTAGCTGGCTACAGCGTGGAACTAGCGGGGACACCCACCGAACGTAGTAGCAGCTTGTAACCCGACTTTTACGGTAATTGTTACTTTGGCTAGTTTTGTCGAAGCAGTTTGCATTTTGTAGATTCCAAAAAAATAAGAATGATGAATACGTGTCCCGACATTAGACCGTGCAAAATGGAGAAGGAGATGCTGGAAGGTCTGCTGGAGGCCTGGCTAACCCCTGACATCGCTACCAAACATGTCATTGTGGTGTTGTGGTTTGAGGTGGCTGTGCTGTGTAGTGAACTGCTTTTGTACATCGTGTTGGTTATAGGACAGGCCAGGGCAGGGCAGGGGGTCCGAGGGAGGGCACACATTATAAACGTCTCTGAAGCGTCGTAGGAAAGCCTCCCATCCATCGCTGGACACGGATTGGTGGAAAGAGATGGGGGTTATGCTGTGTTCACACCTAAAGCGTTGCATATTTTACACGCTTGACTTTATGTGGTAAATTCGCGTCATTCGCCTTTTCGCGACGGAAAGGCGGCGCGGCTTTCCCGTGGCTTAACTCCGTGAAAACAGTTACGATTTCCTTCATCCACCATGGAAATAACCACTAGTTCTGCTTTATACTTGTTGTGTAAACTCCACATACGTGGGAACATCAAACTCCATGGTGTCTGGGTTCATAATATTATCCGTAGTCCCACAACAGCGCCTGAATGACGCCCCTAGCAGCGCTCCTTCAGGACCAGCAGCAGATTGATTCAGCAACAGCAGGACGGCGGTGATGAGGGGCGGAGCTTCTCAACGCTGATTGGCTTTCGCAACTCAGCGTCAGGCAAATTTTTCGCCCGATTTGAAATATTTCCCCAAAAAGCAAATTTTTCGCAACGCTTTTTCGCATCATTTGCGCCGCCCGGCGGAACATTCGCTTTTTCGCAACCATTGCCGTCTGTGCATTGACTTTACATGTAATCTACTCACGCGAATAATTCGCAACGCTTTTGCTGTGAACGCAGCACGAGGGGGGCGGGGGGGTGGAGCCCTATATGAAGTCAAAAAAAGTGTCACGAACAAACAAAAGTTTTACTAAGAGTCTCTTTAAACCTTTCTATTTATATGGATCTCTACTTTAGTGACATCCTTCTATATTTAAACGTTGTACTAATAACATGCTGTCAGGCATGGTCGGAGAGTCAGTTGTAGCCATTTACTAATGTTGTATTTATTGTATTACCAGTAAGGAGAAAAAACATTTATATATGAATATAGATATATCTATTTGTGATCTGCAACTCTTGGACATAAGTTTGCCTTTGATTTTCAACTTCCATGCAGGATTCAATGCACTGTCGATGTATGATGAGGTTTCTACTGTGTGATGTTTTATTCTGTTGACATTCGTTTCTTTCCCTTCAGTTCAGCTACTGAATGTATCTTCAAAAACTCTTAAACTTTTTAGGTAGATGTTGTTGTTTTATATATACTTCAAAAGAAAAACATACAGTACTCTGTAAATGATATACATGTGTAAATGATATAGCAAAATGTTTCTGATAATATGCTGGACTTCTTCTTCTTCTGCTGACCCAGATAGACTGTAACGCCATGGCCAAAAAATAGAAAGAGAGCAAAAGAGCGAAGATGAGGGAAGCATTTAAAAGGAGCACCAGTACCCTGCAGCCAGTGGGAGAGACAGAGTGTGTAATCATTACAGGATCAGACAGAATTCTTCTCAGCCAGGCTTTTCAAATTTGATAAGAACAAGGAGACGGGGAGCATCCGTCCAGTGTGAGAGGCAAAGACAGACGGAGGAGGTAAAGATTAAAAGAACTTTTTTGAAATATGGATTTTTCTCCCCGTTTTTGTTTCTTTTTTTTTCCGCCTGCCTGTTCTGTCTCCCTTTGTCTTTCTCCCTTGAATCTTAACGTTATCAAGGTGCTGAGGGCGAGTGCTATGTGGGGGGCGAGCAGGAGGAGGAGGAGGCGGGGGAGGGGCTGCAGTCTCCTCTTGAGTTACACAGGGTGGACGAAATAACAGAAACATCATGATGTTGATATCATTTTGCTTCAGAATGGGGTTCACGCTACTTCTATCTGTATTATTAACAATGATATAAGAATGATCATGAAAAATGGTGGAAAGCATTATATATGTTTTTATTATTATTCAGTACTTCAATGAATATTTAACAAATTCTATCTCCCCTTGAGGCCTTTACACGCCGTGTGCAACACGAGTAAACAATGCTGAATACTCGCCTGCGAATATTATATGTCTTGGGCTTTTATTGTGAAAGGCAATAATGGAAGGAGTGGATCTGGTTGAAGGGGTAATAAAGCTACTCGTCTGGATTCGGCCTTTAATTCACAACTCAAAATCAGGTGATCGGTTTCATTCTGACAAATATGACATTTCACTATGTCATATTTGTGCTCCGTGCGACGGGACTCACGACTAAAACAACATTTTGACAAAATACATGCGATATTTGAGTTAATGGCATGAATAAAACCCGCCCCCGGTGTGTAAAGGCCTTCACAGAGATACTTGAGAGATGCAAGAGCGAGTTAGCATCACACGAGCAGCATCACGATCAATCAAATGCTCGATTTGTGTCCAACAGAGAAAATGTCCTCATCTCAGGGTTTGTTTGTTTTTTTACCGATGAAACATGATCATTCTTGGTGTACTATGCGTTGTTTACAACATGTCAATGTTTTTAATTGATCTTTTTGCTTTGGGACAAACTGCCTGGTCGTCTGTGATTCAGTTCAGATATCGGATGTCGAAGAAGCAGTTATTTTGTGTTTCTATTATTTTGTCCACCTCCTGTCCTGTGAGGTCCTCCTGAGATTTTTGGAGGCCTCGAGTTTAGAGAACATAATTCGTGGGGAAGAACGTTCAATCTCCTCCTCTTCCTCCTCCTCCTCCTCCTCCTCGGTTCCGTCCTCTTTCAGTTCGGCTTCCCCGATGAGAGAGACTCAGACGCTGCTTCTGAGAGAAAGGCTCCGCTGGACGCTCCCACGCTGCTGCATCCATGTCTCGGTCCTTCACGGTGCATGTGGCACAGAGGACGGGACGGCGGCTCACGGAGAGCTCCGATTGGACGGCTCCTTCACAGACTAAAGAGACTGAGGCGGTGGGTCCAGTGGACTGACTTTTTAACGCCCGTCCACCGCCGCTGAGCCGATAAAATAAGACGCGAAGACGGAAGCGAAACAGACTGGGACTTTTACGGAAAAACAAACAAAAAAACTCATGAAAAACAACTAACGATGTCAATCTTAGCAGAGATCCAGGTATCCTCCGATCTCTGCCGCGTTCGTCTGATTCTGAACTTTTCTGTTCTTTTTGGTTTGTCTGTTGAAAGACTTCCGTCATGTTTACATGTACTGTAAATGCTGTCCATCCATTACTGGTTGGAAAGATTCTAAAAAAAAAAAAAAAAAAAGACGGTGTGAAGCAGCTTTCATTCTAGCTCTGGTATTCTCTATGGCTGATTACTGTAATCCTAAGAAAAGCCTTCTGTTCAAGCTAGCATGTCCTCCTTGACCTGGTCCCTTACTTCCATCCCCGTTCCCTCCAGAATCCCCCATCTTAGCAAAGTTCCACCTGCTCTACAGTACACATACTATATGAAAAATCCTTGAGCTTCCTACCAAAATCCACGTGGGTCTTCAG
Organism: Myoxocephalus aenaeus; assembly: GCA_038501785.1. Lineage (NCBI taxonomy): Eukaryota > Metazoa > Chordata > Actinopteri > Perciformes > Cottidae > Myoxocephalus > Myoxocephalus aenaeus. The sequence goes on from JBAMJR010000271.1 coordinate 450,227, forward strand.
TCAAACTTCCCCTCATCCTTTCTATGTGTATACCTCAGATGCAAGCCCTGAAGCAGCTATTATTCTCTGAAACCTCCTGGCAACCAGACCTCGCTCCCACAGCCCCTTAGTGTAGCCCAGCTAGAGCCCGACTACCATCCAGGAGCCAGAACCACACCTACCTCCCCTCGTGACCCGCTGACCTCCACCATGAAGGCCACAGTATACTTCCTGTAGACGCACACGTTGCCAGGTTGGCTCTCCACGTCAGCCCAAAGCTGAATGTTATCTTACGAGCGTTCGATCTTCTTCAAAAGTTGACGAATGTTTGAAACCCTCTGCGCTTGTAGTGTAATTACACTACGAAACAAAATCAATCTGTTTTTGTAAAAAAGAATTCAAATAAAATATGTGGATCAGGGTCAGGGTACAATATCTGGGTTTTGATTAAACTGCTTTGGTTAAGATTCAATTGTGATTTGCTAATGAAAAGATGTCTTATTTTACATGAGAAAGAGCAAAAAAGCTGATCGATATTTGACACTATAAATGTATATAACTTAACCCGTGCAATCAACTACTGATCCCGCCTTCATTCACCTGTATGTCCAAAGTGTCACCTAGTTATGTGGTTTAAAGTTACCACTCAAACTAAGTCGTTACGGAAAAGTAAATGTCTGCTGATGGGAAACACCGACCCTCCTCCTGTGTCTGTTATCTCTTACTATCTGATTCCCCTGGAGGTCACAGGTCAGCCCTCGCTCTGCATTGCTGTTGTGAAACAACTACAATGTGTGTGCGGCATCATGCTCCATTGTGTTTCTATTGCGATGAGTATACTGTAGCCTTGACACGCCCACGTCCTCCCCTCCCCCGACAGCCTCCCTGTCCTATGCAGATCCCCAAAGCACAACGGTTTGAATGGTAACCAGTGAGGACAATAGAAAGAAAACACACATTTATGTCCATTCTGTTTGTATTTGTCTGTCTGTTTTGTCTGTTTGAGGCTTAATGTGCTTTTGTATTCCTTACAGTATGTACAGATCCTCCCTTTCTCTCTGTCAACAGCAGAACCTTGTATTACTGTATATTACAACAAAGAGACTCTTCATGTGTGGCTGTGGCTTCACTTAACCTGTGCAATCCTTTGCTTTCCTCTTTCTCTGCAAACTGTTCCAAGTTATATATATATATATATATATATATATATATATATATATATATATATATATATATATATATATATGAACACCGCACTGGGTTTGGTTGTTTATGTTTTTGTTTTTCCTGGTTTTTATTTCCGTATGCTCCCAATGTGCTTCAACGAAACAATACTATTTATTACATTATTTGTACATTATTATTAGTATCACAACTATTATTATTGCAGTTATTACTACCATGATTACTATTAATAAACATTTCTTTCATCAGTAACTCCCTTGTTGATGAGTGAACGTGGTTTCGGGAGTCTTGGTCTCCACACATGATGCAGACGGATCACAAAGCATGCTGAAGAGAAAGACTTTTGGATCACTCACAAATCTGCAAAACACTGAACCACTTAGATTGAATCATAATACAGATTGTCTTATGATTCACAGTGCATGAATGTATGTGGGTCTTTCTAAACGTAAGAAGAGCTTAACCTTTAAAAGCACTTAAAATGCACACATGCTGTAGTTTCTGTGAGCGCTCGTCTTCCTCACCCAACAAACCTGAGACGTTGCACGATGTGCTGCATGACACCTGACCCTTAGAATGAGTTCAACTAAGGAAGTGCTCGATGCAAAAAGTGTGTGGGATTCCACCTGTGCACGTTGTGCAGGGGTTGCACGATGTGCTGCTGATGTCACGAGGGCTCAGACAGGCCGCTGCCGGAGAAGAGCCTCCACTCTGTATCTTGTGTCTGTAAACAGGAAGCAGGTCTCTAATGGAGGAACTGTGCACTACGCAAAGTGCTACTATCTATCCATATTGCTGATTGATCTACGTAACACTGAACTACAGCAACCTGCACACCCTGCACAACGTGCACACCCTGCACACCGTGCACACTGTACACACCCTGCACACCCTGCACACCGTGCACACTGTACACACCCTGCACAACGTGCACAGGTGGAATCCCACACACTTTTTGCATCGAGCACTTCCTTAGTTGAACTCTTTCTAAGGGTCAGGTGTCATGGAAGCCCGTTTCCGTCACACACAAATTATGAGATAAAAGTCATAATTATGAGATAATAAAGTCGAAATTATAAGATAATAAAGTCTGCATGTGTTTGAGAAACACATGCAACAGCTACTTTTGAACACCGAGGCTCATATATGGTTCTTTTTTTTACTTCTGTACTTTGTTCAAGTAGTCGTATGAGTTATATTACTTAGATTATTTTATATAATTTTTTTCAGAATTTATTTGTGAATAAAATGTATATTTAAAAAAAAAAAACTTTTAGAACATATTTTGATCATAACTATGAACATCCAGCATGATCTAAGCTAGATTTCCCAAAAATGTCTTTTGGAGCGGTCGCTGACTTGTACCACCTCCATGGTTCAGGCCCTTACCAACATCTCGTACTAATAGGACACCTTTTTGGAAAGATTAGGACCTAAATAATCCAAATCTGCAACAAAAATCACTGCAAAACCAAGCTTTGACATAATGGGAAGGTGTTTTAGTCAAAAGAGCGTGTCGTTCGGTTCAAACAGAAAGGTTACTTGTTTTATGACAATGCATTGTGTCACTAGAGGCTGCTGGGTATTACAATGTGCATAAGCTTCCCTCTTGCTGTGTGACGCGTCTCTAGAAATGTGGGGGTACACGTAAGTCACAGGAAGCGGATATGTGAGACAGAGAAGAAAAAAGAAACTTGTGATTCTACAGGTACTCATAGGGGGTTCATCAGGGTTCTGATTGTGTTGTTAGACTCCCACAAGCCCGTACGGTTAGGAGATGTGTTTGTTAGCGAAACACGACTTTGTAAAGGGTATCATGGATTTGGTGAAACCTTACGGCCGCCGCGGCAAGCTGACGGAGCAGCCGTGTAGTCGGCGGAGTTTACGTAAGTACTTAAACTTAACGGTTACTTTAATTATGTTTTACACCATATGCATCTTCTCTCAAGGGTCGTGGAACTGTAGACCTTTAAATGAAGTTAAACAACGATGTGGTTCCGGAGATAATTAAGGAAACGTTCAAACAAAATAAAAATAAAATTGTCCGATAATAGTTGAGCTACAACGTCAACAGGTACGCTTGCATATGGTTCGCATGGTTAGACCGGCGAGGGGATGAGGAGACCTGTGAAGATCTGTTATCTCCACAGGTCTCTTCATTCAAGAACAAAAGCCAAAGTCACTGAAGCGCAGGCGCACTTACTATCTCGTAATTTTGATAATTTCGATAATTATAATTATTTTGACTTTATTAGTCAGTCAAAGTCAGTTTTATTTGTCAATTTGTGCAAGCATACAGAATATTTGAAATTGTGTTTCTCTTCTGTCTCATAATTATGACTTCTTTTTTTTTGTGGCGGAAACGGGCTTCCATACTTGGTCAGTAGATTTTTTTTTTACGTAAAATTTAAATTAGTGGAAGGTCACTGTGAATTTGTCAATTTCCTAATTTATGAAAAAGAACCTGCGGTTATAATACTTCTTAATTGGTATCTATTACTGGAGCTTCCAGAGCCCAAACAGGAAAATCGCATTACACTTGATCGTATTACTGTTTCCAAGCGGTACGGTCGAGTGTTTGTGGTCAAATTAGATCTCGTCCGGCGCGTCGTCATTCTCTGCTGCTCCGCCGCCGCGGGTTCTCGTGGAACAGGAAGTCCATCTGCATAATGATGCTGGTTGAAATCATGAGGGAAAGAGACTCTCGGTGCTAGTCGGAGGTCCGCTTTAGTTTGGGCTTCTCATTCACACGCAGTCTACTGGCAGGGATAGAGAGAGGCATGCTGGGACATTGATAGCCATTTGTCTTCCGTCTCCTTAGGGACACAAGACGGAGTGCTGTTGTCCGTCTCCACCACTATCATTTACTTAAACAAAACAAATGCCTCATCGATCCACTTCCGACCTCACGCCCCCTCGTTCCCCTCCCACCAGCAACCAGGGAGCACACACACACACACACACACACACACACACACACACACACACACTCACTGTATTGACACAGAGGGGCAAAAAAACAGTCTTGTACACCTCACAGCATTGATCCTCTTCTGCAGCACTTTGTCATCAACTTCCATTGTGGGCCAAACAATCCCACTGTCGCCACTGTCCAACACAATGGATTCTGCTGTTCTGGCAGCTTTCTCCGTCCTCTGTGGGCCGTAAGTGGTCCAGCGGCACGGAGCGCGGTGGCGAGGACCGCTCAGGCCATCACCGGGTTACTGATTGGAGTTGTCTGTTCAGTAAATGGAGGTCTCCTGAAACTGCCCTGATGACACTATTTCCCCTTTTCTCTTCAGAATGTTACAGGGCATTTTCAAAAAGTTTAGCTGCAGTGTGCAAACACACACACACACACACACACACACACACACACACACACACACACACAGGCCACTCCCACTAATAGCATTACCCACACCGGATTAGAGCGATCCAGCAATCCATTCTCCTGGCGAGGCTGACCTGCTCATTATAGCGGCACGGACACCACCCATCATTTAGTCTCCTGGTGATGAAGTAGTTTAGCTAGCCCGCGCTATATTAGCCGACACAGCGTTCCTACAGTCAGTCCAATCCACCCCAGATCAAACCTACAGGTGTGTCCCGCCCCTAAAAGGCAGACAGGCCAATCATAGTGTAGAATCAGGCAGCTCCATAGACTCTCATGGGAAGTGTTCAGATGTCCTAGTCCTGGTTAAAACCTTTTAGACACCATGCGCAAAAATCCCCCTGCACCTATTCTCAGACAAAAGAAAAGAGAGATTTTTGTTTAATGTTTCCTTAATTATCTCCGCAACCACATGGTTGTTTAACTTCATTTACATTTCTAAATGACCGCAACCCTTGTGAGAAGAGTAAGAGTTACAGTAACCGTTAAGGTTAAGTTCTTACGTAAACTCCGTAAATTTGCCATCGTAATGTTTCACTAAAACGTTAACAAGTACCCCTTACAACTTTGGATTTCAATAAAAGACACATCTCCGTAACCCTGTGGGCTTGTGGGTCTAACAAAGCAACACACCCTTAGAAACCCTCATTCGTACAAGTCACAACACAGCCGGAGCTTTTTTTCTTTCGCCGGCGGACATTTCTGAGTCCTGAAGCCTTCCTGGTCCGCCTACATTTCTAAAACCTCATACAGCAAGTGCAGAAGCTGATGAACGTTTCGGTACCCAGCATGCCCAAATAGGCCAATGTGTTGCCATAAAATAAGTATTTTTCCATTTTTGAACCGAACGACACAGTTTTTTGACTGAAACTCCTTCCTAACATGCCAATGCTTTGTTTTATTGTGATTTTTATTCTGATTATTTAGATCCTAGTCTTTCCAAAAAGGTGTCTTATTAGTATGTGGGCTGTTGTTAAGGCCCTGAACCATACAGTTAGAAAAACTCGCTCAAGAAGGCATTTTTGGGAAATCTGGCTCATATCATGCCGGATGTTCATAGTTATGATCAAAATCAATGAAAAAAAAATGTATATGCATTTTTTCTAAAGTATTAGAACTAATTTGCGGTCCATACGACTACTTGAACACTATTGAACACGGGGGAAGCGTGTCCAAAAGGTTTAAATGCCGTGTGATAGTGATACTCGTTACCCGGAGAGGGTAGAAGGAGCTAACATTAGCATGGTACGTTAGCACATGTTAACTAGCTATAGCACTTCTGGTCCACTAGGTCCTGAAGGTCTAAACTACACACATGCTGCTTTAGTTTTGTAATGATTAACACAGTGAATACCGTGCTACACATGTGAAAACAAGAGAACACCTGGGTTATGCATTGGTGACTTCAGCGACACACACACTGAATAACCTTCATGCACGAGAATGTATAAACACACATACATATAGCAAGAGTGATATTTTGTATGTAAAACAAAAAACAAACCCTGTATCGTCTGATTTACTGCTGAATTATAAAACAACATCAGCGGTTTATGGTCTATAATGATGTGGCACCTGTGAGTGAGCCCTACCACCAGAACACACAGAAATAAACTGTCAGACAAGAGCTGAGGTCCCCCGGAGGACAGTCTATTAGTGCTAACACCCGCCGTCCTCTGTGTATTGTTCTGCTCCTGATGATTACACGGGGAACATCCCATGTTACAACACACAGCCCATCGTCTCATATCACATAACCCATGTAAGAGATGAGGATGCGGATGGGTGGCTGAGGGGAAAGGGACTGGCAAAGCATTAATACTACTCAGTGGTGCGGTAAATTAATTTTGGATTGCTTCTCTGGGTTTGAACAAAATTGTTTTGTTGAGGGGAAAAAAAAGAGATTAAGGTTTTTAATTATACTGGGTAATTCATTCCACTAAATAAATCCCCGCTAAAATGGTCTCTTCAGAGGCAGAGGAGATGTGTCAGCCGTCTCGTGGCGTCGTTATTAAGAGATGCCCCACGCACACAAACACACACAAACGCACACAAACGCACACACGGAGGCAGTCCGCCATCAGTCCTGTTCGCCGCACCGGGGCCACTTCCCCCAGACTGCAGTTTACCGCCCGGTTACACTTCCTGTTTATGAGAGGACAGACTTCAGAAAGTACAAGCTGCAGTTAATAATGGATTTAAATGACTGTTAAATCTCTCTTTTCCTCTTTGCTCCACTTTGACCAATTAATACTCTGAGGGCGACGCGTTAATGTTTGTCCTCAAACTGCTGGAGCTCCATCCAAATCCCACCTTGTCCATTTTCCAATTTGCCAATCCAACACAGGGAGGAGGGAGGAAATAAAAGTCCCCTGCAAATTACATCAGCTCTGTTAGCTCTTTAATTTATTCATAATTGGATATAATTGAATGGCGATAACTGCTGAATGTGTTCTTTAGCGAGCTTCAGGCAATTAGTGGGGGAATTACTGACAATTACTGTTGACTTCTCCTGACATCCGACGATTTCCTGTCACTCCGGGTTCAGGTGAAGCGGCTCCAACTGGCAGAGGTGTGTGCGCCTTCATCTAATCGTCACAATCAATGGGAATCATGTGTGAAGTGGACCTCAGTGAGAAGCTGCTCATACTGAAGACAGCAGGAGGAGTAATCACTTACGTGTTAGTCGTTACTCACTTCAAAAAGTTATGGAAAGAACTCAACAGTGAAAGTAATAAGTTAGATACGTTATTTAATTATCTTACTCAGGCCGGTTCTGTCAAAGCGAACAAGTCAAAAGCCTCCACACACACACACACACACACACATTGTTAGGCATCTTATGATGATGATGATGTCATCAGGGTTATCTGAGATCCTTTTTTTACGAGAAAGCCTCCATTGAAATGGGAACATCAACGAGGCAACGACCTATGAGTGTAAATGATAAGGAACGTGATATGTAAGCACACACACACACACACACACACACACACACACACACACACACACACACACACTTCCCTGTACCTCTCCTAGCCCCTCCCCTTAGCCTAACCTTAACTATCACCATTAAACTCCTGACCCCAATTCTAACCCTCACACTGACCCGAACATGAACCCTAACTTCACACTTTACCTTCCAAAATGTCCTACTCTGTAACTTGTTTCAGTCCTCACTATGTTTCAAGTACAAGAACACACACACACACACACACACACACACACACACACACACACACACACACACACACACACACACACACACCAAGGCAGTATACACTCAAAAACTCATATATTCAACAACAAATAATCATAATAATTCAGTGCTCTGAGATACTACAGATGGTTTACAAGAAGAAGCATTTAGCATACTGTCACACACACACACACACACACACACACACACACACACACACACACACACACACACACACACACACACACACACTGTGGACATTGTTGGAGAGTGTACACTATCCTGCTGTGTGGCCAGTGGCCTTGCTCACTATGTTGGCGGTGAGGAATAGCTCTATTTACCACTGGTCATCTATCTCAGTCACATCCACTCACACACACACACACACACACACACACACACACACACCTGGCCCGAAGACAGGCAGGCCGCTCAGCCAGCAGGTATTTAAAATGGAGGAATGCAATCGGAGTGGGATGCCAGATTGTGTTTACAACACTATCCACTTCCACTGCCCTCTTCTTCCTCTCCTCCTCCATTTCTATTTACTGCCCTTTCCTCCCGGCCGGAATAAAACTACCGTCTGAGATGTTTAGGGGAGGGAAGGAAGACGTGAAGAGGCTGAGATAGATGGAGGATGGAAAACTGCTCAATCTATGTGTCCGGCTTTAGTTCTTATTTTATATTTTATTTATTTATATTTATTTTATATTTAGAGAAGCTGGAGGAGATGATAATTGACCCTCAACTCATAATAATCACTCAGCTGTGCTGCGGCCCTGTCAGCGTTGTGTCCAAGGTACTGTGTTGAAAGATGATTTGATGTTGTGTTTAAAATGTATTTTTTTACACTAGGTTTTGTAATATAACCAATCTTTCTATTATATCTCAACAGACAATATACAGACAAACACTAAGCCATAATCACTCATATCAGAATCAGACGTGGTTATTGCCAGATACGTTGAACATATGTGGAATTTGACTCGGTGAAAGGTGCATAACAATAACATAGACATATAATAAAACAATAGACAGAGACCTTATCTTACCTTATCTTATCTTACCTTACCTTATCTTATCTTACCTTATCTTACCTTGTCTTATCTTATCTTATCTTACCTTATCTTATCTTATCTTACCTTATCTTACCTTGTCTTATCTTATCTTATCTTATCTTATCTTATCTTACCTTACCTTACCTTATCTTATCTTATCTTATCTTACCTTGTCTTATCTTATATTATCTTATCTTATCTTATCTTACCTTACCTTATCTTATCTTGTCTTATCTTATCTTATCTTACCTTGTCTTATCTTATCTTATCTTATCTTATCTTATCTTACCTTGTCTTATCTTATCTTATCTTACCTTATCTTATCTTATCTTATCTTATCTTATCTTATCTTATCTTACCTTACCTTACCTTACCTTACCTTATCTTATCTTCCATCCATCCATCCATTTTCGACCGCTTATCCGGGGTCGGGTCGCGGTGGCAGCAGGTTCAGCAGGCCGACCCAGGCTTCCCTCTCACCCTCCAGCGTGTCCTCGGTCTTCCCCGGGGTCTCCTACCAGTTGGACGTGCCTGGAAAACCTCTAATGGGAGGCGTCCAGGAGGCATCCTGACTAGATGCCCGAACCACCTCAGCTGACTCCTTTCGACACGAAGGAGCAGCGACTCGACCCCAAGCTCCCTCCTGATGTCCGAGCTCCTTACCCTATCTCTAAGGCTGAGCCCGGCCACCCTACAGAGGAAGCTCATTTCGGCCGCTTGTATCCGAGACCTCGTTCTTTCGGTCACGACCCAGAGTTCGTGACCATAGGTGAGGGTTGGAACGTAGACCGACCAGTAAATGGAGAGCTTCGCCTTCCGGCTCAGCTCCTCTTCACCAAGACGGACCGGTACAGCGCCTGTTTTACTGCTGCAGCCGCACCGATCCGCCTATCGATCTCACGCTCCACCTTACCCTCACTCGTGAACAAGACCCCGAGATACTTGAACTCCTTCGCTTGGGGTAGGCAGTTTGTCCCCACCTGGAGGGAGCAGTCCACCGGTTTCCGGCAGAGCACCATGGCCTCAGATTTGGAGGTGCTAACTCTCATTCCTGCCGCTTCACACTCGGCTGCAAAACGCCCCAGTGAATGCTGGAGGTCACGGTCCGAGGAAGCAAACAGGACCACATCATCCGCGAACAGCAGAGATGCGATCCCGAGATTCCCGAACCGGATCTTCTCCGCCCCCTGGCTGCGCCTAGATATCCTGTCCATGAAGGTCAGGAACAGGACCGGTGATAAAGGGCAGCCCTGGCGGAGACCAACACCCACCGGGAACGTGTCTGACTTACTACCGAGGATACGAACACAGCTCCTACTGCAGGCGTACAGAGACCGGATGGCCCGTGCCAACGGGTCCGGCACCCCATACTCCCGCAGCACCCCCCACAAAACCCCCCGAGGGACCCGGTCGAAAGCCTTTTCCAAGTCCACAAAGCACATGTAGACTGGTTGGGCAAACTCCCAGGACCCCTCCAGTAGTCTTGCGAGGGTAAAGAGCTGGTCCACTGTTCCACGGCCGGGACGGAATCCACACTGTTCGTCTTGAATCTGAGGTTCGACAAGCGGTCGGAGCCTCCTTTCCAGCACCCTGGCATAAGCTTTTCCCGGGAGGCTGAGCAGTGTGATACCACGATAGTTCGAGCACACTCTCCGGTCCCCCTTCTTGAAGATGAACCACCACCCCGGTCTGCCAGTCCATGGGCACTGTTCCCGACCCCCATGCGACACTGCAAAGGCGTGTCAGCCAAGACAGCCCAACAATGTCCAGCGCCTTCAGCATCTCAGGGCGAATCTCATCCACCCCCGGCGCCTTGCCACCAAGGAGCTTTTTGACTACCTTAGTGACCTCTGCCAGGGATATGGGTGCAACCACCCCAAGGACTTCAGGCGCTGCCCCCTCTCCAGGGGACATGTTGGCCGGGTTTAGGAGTTCCTCAAAGTGCTCTTTCCACCGCCCGACGATGTCCACAGTCCGGGTTATCTTATCTTATCTTATCTTATCTTACCTTACCTTACCTTACCTTACCTTATCTTATCTTATCTTACCTTACCTTACCTTACCTTACCTTACCTTACCTTATCTTATCTTATCTTATCTTATCTTATCTTATCTTATCTTACCTTACCTTACCTTACCTTACCTTACCTTACCTTACCTTACCTTAACTTACCTTACCTTACCTTACCTTACCTTACCTTACCTTACCTTACCTTATCTTATCTTACCTTACCTTATCTTATCTTACCTTACCTTACCTTACCTTACCTTACCTTACCTTATCTTACCTTACCTTACCTTACCTTATCTTATCTTATCTTATCTTACCTTATCTTATCTTACCTTATCTTATCTTATCTTATCTTACCTTATCTTATCTTATCTTATCTTACCTTATCTTATCTTATCTTATCTTACCTTACCTTATCTTATCTTATCTTATCTTACCTTATCTTATCTTATCTTACCTTATCTTATCTGTATCAGCATCCCTTGTTCAGAATACATTTTCATAGCTTTGTCTGCCTGCGGAAAAAATGATCATGTCTCTCTCCCCCTCTCTCTCTCTCTCTCTCTCTCTCTCTCTCTCTCTCTCTCTCTCACACACACACACACACACACACACACACACTTTACCCATCCCAGTGCCCCAGTGAAGGACCTGCAGGTCGGGGTAATTGCCTGTGTGTGTCTGGTTGTGGTGGAACTATGCGGGTGGGTTTTTATATCGAAGGGACTCAGGGCTGTATTCACCAGTGTGTGTGTGTGTGTGTGTGTGTGTGTGTGTGTGTGTGTGTGTGTGTGTAAGAACTTAATCGTCGTGGTGTGCTGGGATAGCTCCCTGCCCTGGGCATGTGTTTGACAAGAGCTCACTGTGTAAATCCATTAATTACCACCATTCACACCAGTACTGCTGCTGCTGCTGAAGCCAGGGAGATCGGGAGGGCTGGAAGCAGCACCAGGTAGTGGGGCGATGTACTGGTGCATGCTGGGTAGGTGACCAGCGGTTATAAGGGAGTGAAAGTGCAGCATCTGGGCCCTCAACAGCCCAGATGAGGCCTCAAATGATGGGAGTTGCCTTGTAAAGTACTTTCTATCTGTTTGTCCTGTGTTCTCTGTCTGTTCATTCACTGTGTCTGACACACACACACACACACACACACACACACACACACACACACACACACACACACAACACACACAGTTTAGTCATTTATTTGAGTGAGATTAGGCTCCTCAGAGGAAGAGCCTCAGTGGCAGACAGATTCATTTCGCCAAATGAGCCCTTATTGTTCTGGGCCACACTGAAGCAGAGCAGTGTGTGTGTGTGTGTGTGTGTGTGTGTGTGTGTGTGTGTGTGTGTGTGTGTGTGTGTGTGTGTGTGTGTGTGTGTGTGTGTGTGTGTGTGTGTGTGTGTGTGAGGGTACAAGACATGTCGCTTTGGACCAGACCACATCA
>JBAMJR010000271.1:467500-515000 GCA_038501785.1 Myoxocephalus aenaeus
ATGGACCTACAGTACTTAATGGTTCATCTGTCAATTTCTTTCTTTTTTGTAATTATTTGTGACACCGACTGTGCCCTAGAAACAGCTGTTTACAAGCGTCTCTCTCGTTGACGTCCCTTCACTTCCCTGTCAGTTCCCTTCTAATGGGGCCAAACGTTTCATTTACAAGCACGAAAAGCAAACCGGCCGAGGAACCGGGTCTGTCTGTCAGTCGGCCGCTCCCTTAATCTCCATTGAGACACAATTAGATTATGGTCTCATCATGTGTCAACCAACCATTTCGGTGTGTCAAACTTCTATTCAAGATATATATATATATATTATTTTTATTTTTTAACAGTATTGCACAAAAAATATGATAACAGTATTGCTCGGTGGAGGAGCAGGCCATCGCTCCGCTAGTCCATGTCGATGGGTCCTTGGGTAAGAAACTTAACCCCGAATTGCTCCCGCGGCTGTGCCTATAGCCCCTCACCACCAGTGTGTAAAAGTGCTTTGAGTGGTCGGAAGTAGAAATCCATTCACCATTTAAATAAGGCAAAAATGAAAGAATATCAAAAAGAATAACCCTGCATTTCGTGTCAGCGTTGTTGTCCCTAACACCACACCTGTACGACTCCTAGAAGCAACCAATAAAGAGGAAGAACCCTGAGGGAGAGCAGCAGATCGGATCCTTTAGAGGTCTAATCTACGAGCCCTGTGGAGCTCATCAACATCTGATTACCGTAAACGTCGGGTTACGAGCCGCTACTACCTTCGGTCAGTGTCCCCGTTAGCTCCCCGCTGTAGCCAGCTGGGGCTCCTGCTAGCGCTCCGTCACTTCCCCGCTAACTTCCGCTAGCTCCCCGAAAACCACCGAAGGTAGCGGGACCAGGCTCGACACCCGACTTGGGCAGAGGGGACGCGGGCAGTAGCAGCAGCAGCGTTAGCTAGCAGCAGCTGCTGTAACGGTATTACATTGGACCACAAACACATCTTCCTACATTTCCAATGCTGGTTGTGTATTGGCTGACGGACTGTGTGTCATGACCAATATATCTGCGGTGAGCTCATGTCGGCGGTGTTGTGGTTCGGGCGATCCAGGGTAAATATTTGCAGACAGAAATGAGGTGGAGGTGCCAAGCAAACCACTGGAATATTAACTACTGGCAGAAACAAGGAGACTGGCAGTCTGTGCTTCTCCCTGCATCATCTAGCTCATGCTTCTCCTCCCCCGTTGCTCTGTCAGTGTCAACCTGTTCCTCCATCTCTCTCTCTCTCTCTCTCTCTCTCTCTCTGCAACCCATTCTGTTTGATTTTAATGTTTCTCTTGCACAGAAGCATCTTTTAATCATTCCTGCATTTTTTGTTCCTCTTTATTAGTTTCTCTCCCCAGAGATATGAGTGATGGGGAGGAGGCAGAATGTGTGTATTAATGTTTCATATTTCTCTGGCACAGGGGAAGAAGTGATGATTAATGGTGTTTTGTGAAACGTAGTTCGGGAGCGAAGACCACGCCCCGTACTCGGCCAATCAGCCGAGCCGTACGTACTTAAACTCATCGAACCAGTCTACTTCCTCTTCGACTCGGTTCCGACATGACGTGTGACGCACGAGCAAATCTCGTGCAGTTTGCCCGATGCGGGCGCTCCTCCCCGGACCTCCCGGACGGCCAGCTGACCTGCGTCCCGGGGTCCCGGGGCTCCCTCCCCCTCACACTGCGCTTCGTCGCCGGCCCTCGGCGATCCCCGCGGCTCTCGGCATCTATCCTCCGACGGCCCCGGAGTCGCCTGCCCTCGCCTCCTAACGGCGGAGCGAACTCCGACTCTGGCGTTCCCCGTGCCGCTCTTCCAGCCGCCGGAGATCCCGACTTCCGCGTCCCCTGCGCCGCCCCCGGAGCCGGCCAGGACGCCTTCGATCTCCAAGCGCCAAGAGCACTTCCGGGTTTCCCGCGCCGCCTGCCGATGACGTCACGACGCATCCCGTGGCCGGAGAAACTCAGCCATCCACTGCAATCCCTTCAGAGGGCCAGGTCGTATCCCACCCTCTTCAAGCTGCGTCTGTACCAGAGACGTCTCACCTCGCAACTTCTTATCCAGACTTCACTACCTACCCACTGCCTTTTACTCAGCATTTTTTTTCCATTCTCGTGCTTCTGCCTCACGCCTCAGCCAACTCATCCTACCTTGTCAAAGGCTACCACAGCCCAGGGCAGTCGTAGCTCACAGTGGTCGTCCCACAACCACAAGGTAGCGGGTTCGATCGCCAGCCATGGCAAATAGCCCAAACTCCCAAATTCTCCCTGGGCTCTTCCCCAAAATCACTATGACTAGCTTTACCAGCGCTATACAACCACCAACCTCGCCAGCATCCGGGTCACCGCATGTGCTCGACCAGTGTCCTTTCGACTAATTTTTCCTCCCACCAGTTTCACCGTAGTCACCTCATCCGCTCGACCAGCGTCCCTTCGACTCAGTTTTCCTCCCACCAGTTTCACTGTAGTCACCATCCGCTCGACCACCCCGACAACCTCCTACGTCATACGCCTAGGCAACGACTCGCGCCAGTAACTAAAAACTTACTTTCTCAATTAAACAAATTAATCTCCACAGAATCCCCAGAGCATCGTTAACCGCTCTCGGTCGCTCTGCACTCAAACCGCCACTTCCCACCTACCTCATGGTATCACAACAGTCAGTCACCTACCTTTTACCCTGCGCCGCAACATCTCTTGCCCAGCCTCCGCAGGCCCGAGTCGACGGACGCCCCATTCACGACCCCCGAACCGGCTCTGCGCCAACCGTCTATACACATCACGTTCCACTCATCCGAAGCATTAGTTAGCTGACAGCAGTCCAATCAGGATAATACCGAGACCTAAGTCACATCGTCGAGCCTTCGCAGCTCACTCTTTCCCGCATCCCGAGCTCGCGGCGCGCCATCCCAACCGGCCGCCATACGCTACCTCATCCTCGCTCGCTCATCCGAAGCACCCTGCTGGACCCCAACTAACGTCCACAAATTTCAGCCCATAGGCGCCAGCCTCCAACCATCGCCGTCAGAGGTCCTCGCCCCGACCATACCATCAAGGGTTCTCGGCCGCCGGCCTTCCCCTGCACACCGCAAGCGTACCCAGTCCAACTCTAACGTTATCAGAAAACGTCCACTCCCACAAGACTTTACGAGTCTCCGTTCTCCCAGTCACGACCGCACATCAGCGGTCCACTTCGGGTCCTCCACCCTTCATCCTTCGACCCCGTCCCACTAACTCACAATACCAACCTAGCTTGACTCAGTCTCCGTGCATCTCGCCTCACAGGTCTCAACGGATCGCATTTACGCCTGGACAGCGATCCCACCTGACGTCCATCCCTCATCCCTCATCCCTCGACCGTCCCACGACGCTACCAGACAGCCGAACTTCTTGGCGAAACATCATTGCTCCTCTACTTGCGCCAACGTCACTGGCAATCGCTCACGCTCACTCTTCTCCATGAGCACCTTTTGGGGGACTCTGCACAGCCAGAGCTTCAGAAGAGATAACCCCCACTCTCGAGTCTCCACCTCCGCCGTTCCCTCTAGCCACCAGACGGCAGCAGCCTCTCATCGCACCCCTTCGACCCTCTCGTCACGACCCACTCTACCCGTCTCGTTCCCGCACCTACAACCACCTCTTCATCCCTCGACCCCGGTCCAGCGACCAGACCCTCTTTCCATCGCACAATAAACAACCTGTAAACTAGTTCGCTATTTGGCGTGGTCTTTGTTAGTGAATTTCATGTTGTCAACATTGACTTCTTCTCTTTTTTGCTTTTCTTCTCTCCCTTCTTTTTTTTGAGGGGTCTGTGATGGTGTCAAGAAATTGTCACCCAGACAGTGCTGAGAAGGAGCGGCCTGCACTGACTCACACACACACACACTCACACACTCACACACACTCACACACACACACACTCACACACACACACTCACACACACACACTCACACACACTCACACACACACACACACTCACACACACACACACACACACACACACACACACACTCACACTGACACACACTCATACTGACACACACTCACAAACACTGACACACACTCACACTCTCACACACACACACTCACACACTCTCACACACACACACTCACACACACTCTCACACACACACACACACACACACTCTCACACACACACTCACACTTTCACACTCACTTGACTTCTTGTCACTGTGTCAGTCACCCTTCCCATTATCGGCCCATGTCTCTCTGTCACTCTCACTCTCTCTCACTCTCACTCTCACTCTCACACTCACTCTCTCACTCTCACACTCTCACTCTCTCTCTCTCTCTCTCTCTCTCTCTCTCTCTCGTTTCCGGTTGTGAGTGAGGGTGGTGGTGAGCGTGTGAGAGGCGCGGAGTTTTGAAGTTTTTCTGTCCCGTTCATCGGGGTTTTTGAACGGTTTGGCCGCCTGCCTTAGTGCAGGTGGTCGGGCTGTTCTGTTCGGAGTCTTTTTTTCTGTTTTTTCGAGGCGTCTCGGAGGAATGGCGTCCTCCGAGACGCCGCCTCCCTCTCTCCGGCAGGGAGTAAGGATCGTCCCGCCGGGGAGCGGCGTGTCCGTTGAGGAGGTGCTGTTGGCGGTGGGGGAGCGGGTCGGCCACCGGAACCTGAGCTTCGCGTCCCGCATGAGCGGAGCGGTGGTGGCGTTCCTGCGGGACGAGCCTCTCGTGCGCCAGCTGGTAGAGAGCGGCGTGACCATCAGGGGCGCGGCGGTGCAGGGTGTCCCCCGCTGTCCGCCCCCCTCTACGCGGATCACCGTGTCGGGAGTGCCGCCGTTCATCTCCAACGAGGCGATAATGGAGGAGCTGTAGAGGTTCGGGAAGTTTGCCAGCGGGCTGAAGACGGTGAACTTGGGGTGCAGGGACCAGAGGCTAGGGCACGTCCGGTCTCTGAGGAGGCAGGTCTTCATGTTCCTGGGCTCGTCTTCTCAGAGCCTGGACGTGTCCTTCAGGGTGAGGCACGGAGAGGCCTCCTACATCCTGTACGCCAGCTCGGACCAGCGCCGCTGCTTCCAGTGCGGGGGGGCTGGGGCACCAGAGGGCTGGGGTGCACGCGGGGGAGGCGCTCTGCTGGGAAGGGAGCGGCGGGCGCCCGCTGAAGAGGGGGCCTGCTGGGCCTGCTGAAGAGGGGCCTGCTGGGCCTGCTGAAGAGGGGCCTGCTGGGCCTGCTGAAGAGGGGCCTGCTGGGCCTGCTGAAGAGGGGCCTGCTGGGCCTGCTGAAGAGGGGCCTGCTGGGTCCGCTGAAGGGGGGCCTGCTGGGTCCGCTGAAGAGGGGCCTGCTGGCCCCATGGAGGAGGGGCCTGCTGGCCCCATGGAGGAGGGGCCTGCTGGCCCCATGGAGGAGGGGCCTGCTGGGCCCGCTGAGGAGGGGCCCGCTGAGGAGGGGCCCGCTGAGGAGGGGCCTGCTGGCCCCGCTGAGGAGGGGCCTGCTGGCCCCGCTGAAGAGGGGCCTGCTGGGCCCGCTGAGGAGGGGACTGCTGGCCCCGCTCAACATCACCACCAACACCAACTATGGAGTTGGTGTTGGTGGTGATGTTGATGGTGGTGACATGGACTATGGAGATGATGATGATGATGATGGTGATGGTGATGATGATGATGATGATGATGATGATGATGATGACATGTATGTCTATGGGTTTTCTGTTTAGAAGAGTTATATTTTGGGTGCTGGTGGAGAGCTGGTGGTAAATTATTGTTTGTTTGTTTTGTTTGTTCTATGGCTAAATGTTTGTTTGACGTTTAGTTGTTTGTTTATGTTTTAAGTGATGTTTTAGGAGTGTTTCTGTTTTCACTGAAAAGTGGAATAAAGGGATTTAAAAAAATCTAAATCTCTCTCTCTCTCTCTCTCTCTCTCTCTCACTCTCTCTCTCTCTCTCTCATCTCTCTCTCTCTTCTCTCTCATCTCTCTCTCTCTCTCTCTCTCTCTCTCTCTCTCTCTCCATGCACTTTTAAACACAACCCGTCTCACTCCCAGCTCGTCAGCGCCCTCTGCTTGGTAGGAGGGTCCTGCGTTTCAGGCGAAGACGCTCTGGGTTCTCCTCTAGCGTCAGTTTCAGATCTAACGAGAGAGCTTGAGGTTACACTTCTGCATTGTACTGTACGCTTAAAGTCTTCAAAATAACTTTATGTGTACTGTACGATTAAAGTCTTCAAAATAACTTTAAGCGTACAGTGTCCGCCTTACAGTGTGTTCCCATGCACACATTCAATGTATTTAAAATAAACGTCCTTGTTTTTTAGGTTTCATTGGGGCAAAAATAAGTCATATGTATCATGTAAAATAAGTATGCGAGTTATGTAACACACACATGTGGCATTGGCTAGTAAGTTAAGTAAGTAAAGTAATATGAGGCCTCTTCTGCTGCACACAGTAAGTTAAGTAAAGTAAGATGACCTCTCCTGCGCCACACAGTAAGTTAAGTAAAGTAAGATGACCTCTCCTGCTGCACACAGTAAGTTAAGTAAAGTAAGATGACCTCTCCTGCTGCACACAGTAAGTTAAGTAAAGTAAGATGACCTCTTCTGCGCCACACAGTAAGTTAAGTAAAGTAAGATGACCTCTCCTGCTGCACACAGTAAGTTAAGTAAAGTAAGATGACCTCTCCTGCGCCACACAGTAAGTTAAGTAAAGTAAGATGACCTCTTCTGCTGCACACAGTAAGTTAAGTAAAGTAATATGACCTCTCCTGCTGCACACAGTAAGTTAAGTAAAGTAAGATGACCTCTCCTGCTGCACACAGTAAGTTAAGTAAAGTAAGATGACCTCTCCTGCTGCACACAGTAAGTTAAGTAAAGTAATATGACCTCTCCTGCTGCACACAGTAAGTTAAGTAAAGTAAGATGACCTCTCCTGCTGCACACAGTAAGTTAAGTAAAGTAAGATGACCTCTCCTGCTGCACACAGTAAGTTAAGTAAAGTAATATGACCTCTCCTGCTGCACACAGTAAGTTAAGTAAAGTAAGATGACCTCTCCTGCGCCACACAGTAAGTTAAGTAAAGTAAGATGACCTCTCCTGCTGCACACACAGTAAGTTAAGTAAAGTAAGATGACCTCTCCTGCTGCACACATCTGGAACGAGGTCCCTGAACGCTGCAGGTCTGAGACCCTCAGCTGCTTAAATCCAGATTGAAGACTTTTCTGTCTGCTGCTGCCTTTAATTGAACCAGATTCAAGGATATTAATCAATGTCTGCATCTCACTACTGCATTTTATTTCTTAAACCTGCACTGCAACCTTTATTCAATTTTGTAATGTTTTAAAATGAATGTTCTTAGTTGTTTTTAAATCCTGTTTCTTCTGCATTATGTTTTCATGTTTTTCATGTTTCATGTGAAGCACTTGTTGTTGTTGAAATGTGCTCCACATAAACGTTGCTTCTGCGCGTCAGCATCAGATGAGGCTCGCTCTGAGCCTCATCTGATGGGATGAGAACAGGTTGTTTAATCACACAGACAGACACGCATGTGAAGGTTTTTAATAAGATAATCCTGTATTAGTCCCACAGCGCAGGATGGCAGCAGCAAAGTGGACAAGAGACATATAGTAGGTCGACAAACAAAATCAAAAGTATAATAAATATCATATAATCATGTGTTTATGTATAATGTGTATGTCGAGGACACTACAGTGCAGGTTTTACTCTTCAATGGTGCATTAGTGTTGAATGAGATCAGTAAATATGCAAAAAAGCGTTTTGGTAGAAGATCTATTCCTGATTCCTTGATGCTGTTTCAGCAGTTTTTCTTCTGAGGGTTAACAGGTTAAAGTTTCTGTCAGGAACTATCAGTTGAGTCCTGATCCTCTATATAAGTAAACAAGACCATCAGCTAGAAGATATATTCCTAATGCTTAACTGTGTGTAAGACTCATGCAGTTTCCTGTTCCTTTTCTGAGAATGGAGGTAAGAAATGAGGAGAGGAGGAGAGGAGGCTGAAAGATGAGAGCGATGGAAGAGAGAGAGAGAAGGAGGTGTGTTTTGTGTGTCACCTGGCGGCGACGCTGCTCTGAGAACCTCTTTCATTATGCAACAGCAATCAGAGCAGCGACGCTGTCTTCTTCCTTTTATGTGCCGGTCCGGTGGGGGGGGGGGAGGGAGGGATGAGAGGAAGGAGAGGGAGAGGAGAGGGAAGGAGGGATGAGAGGGAGAGGAGAGAGAGAGGAGAGGAGACCGAGAGGGAGAGGAAGGAGGGATGAGAGGGAGAGGAAGAGGAAAGAGAGAGGAGGGGAGACCGAGAGGGAGAGGAAGGAGGGGATGAGAGGGAGAGGAGAGGAAAGAGAGAGGAAGGAGGGATGAGAGGGAGAGGAGAGGAAAGAGAGAGGAAGGAGGGATGAGAGGGAGAGGAAGGAGGGATGAGAGGGAGAGGAGAGGAAAGAGAGAGGAGGGGGAGACCGAGAGGGAGAGGAAGGAGGGGATGAGAGGGAGAGGAGAGGAAAGAGAGAGGAGGGGAGACCGAGAGGGAGAAGAAGGAGGGATGAGAGGGAGAGGAGAGGAAGGAGGGATGAGAGGGAGAGGAAGAGAGGGATGAGAGGGAGAGGAGAGGAAAGAGAGAGGAGGGGAGACCGAGAGGGAGAGGAGAGAGGGATGAGAGGGAGAGGAGAGGAAAGAGAGAGGAGAGGAGACCGAGAGGGAGGTGATGGAGGGAGAGAGAGAGGGAGGTGATGGAGGGAGAGAGAGAGGGAGGTGAAGTAGGGAGAGGAAGGAGGGATGAGAGAGGAAAGAGAGGAGGAGGAGTGGGATCACTCACCAGAGATAGTGGCTGAAACGGGAAAGTTGAGCTTCCAAAGCTTTGGGAAGTGTTTATAAATATTATTGAAAGTCAAAACTTTTTGGCATTGAGGGAAAATAATCGCCAAACTGTGGATGTTCTTCATGAAGCCTTTGAGCCAACAAGTGCCACCATTGATGGGGAAAGTTCCAGAGCTTTCAACCGCTTCTCTGAGCCGCCTGCTAATGAAGACCATGAGCTGCGGCTGAAAGCTCCGACAAAGCAAATGACTGTCAGAGATGTTTGTGTTGTAAGCAAACCTAACGATGAAGTTTATTTTGAAAGGTTGAGCGGATCTTTGCAATAATTTCCTCCTCTTTACAATTAATTGTGAAGGCAAAACTCATTAAAATATGAAATAAGTAAGATCAATGTGTCGTGATGGAATAGTTTACACGTGTTTGTTTTGTCCACGGTAGACGGGGACCTAGAGGGTCGTAGTTTGAAGCTTAAAAAATTGAAATGATGATTTGACTTAAGAGTCCTCACTTCACTCTGATGAGTTATTGTGTAAGAAAAGTGGAGATTGTAGAAATAAAGAGTTTATTTTGTTACGGTCGAGCCGGGACGAGTTTAAGCCAAGTTATGTATTATAAGATATGAAAAGCTGTTCAAACATTTCATTTTTGGCTTAAATTACACTTTTCAACCAGTGTTGCAGATCAATTAAGTGAATGGTAATGTTGACATATTATACCATTCTGACTCAATGTGGGCTTGATTTATCAGGCGTTTCATTTATTGCGTAATCAGGAGAAGAAAAAAATCCATAAATATTTCTCATTTTCTCAATTAATTCCATGTTTTCCATCACGGAATGTCAACATGAAGATAAAAGGACACGGCCCATGGTGGAGGATTATATCCATGCACTCCAACATGCATGTGATCAGAGCTGCTCACTCAGCAGATATGAGATCCTCTCCCACGTGCACTTCTTCTGTGGTTCCAGCTGGACTCTCTCTCTCTCTCTCTCTCTCTCTCTCTCTCCTCTCTCTCTCTCTCCTCTCTCTCTCTCCAAGGCTGAAAGCTGAAGTTGAAGCTTCAGCTTTCAGCTTTCAGCTTTCAGCTTCAGCTTAAACTTCAGCTTCAGCCTTCAGCTTCAGCTTCAGCCTTCAGCCTTCAGCTTTCAGCTTTCAGCTTCAGCTTCAGCCTCAGCTTCAGCCTCAGCTTCAGCTGTCAGCTTTCAGCTTCAGCTTCAGCCTTCAGCTTTCAGCTTCAGCTTCAGCTTCAGCTTCAGCATGTCTCTGTCCGCGTTCCTGAACTCTGTGACGTTTTTATGAACGTTCTCTTTTTTTCTTGTCCCTTGAAAAAGAGATCTTGATCTCAGTTAGACTACTTGATTAAATAAAGGAGGGCTGAAGCACACACACACACTCTCTCTCTCTCTCTCTCTCTCTCTCTCTCTCTCTCACTCTCACTCTCTCACACACACACACACACACACACACACACACACAGACAGAAGGCGTGTGCATTGACGTGCTGTGGAGGGGAGCTCTTGGCGGTGCTGACACAGCCACCACTGTCCCATCATCGATCGACCAGAGCAGGGGGAGAGAGAGAGAGGGAGGGAGAGAGAGAGAGACGAGAGAGAGAGAGAGAGAGAGAGAGACAGAGAGACAGAGAGAGAGAGAGAGATGAGAGGAGAGAGAGACAGAGAGACAGAGAGAGAGAGAGAGAGAGAGAGAGAGAGAGACAGAGAGAGAGAGACAGAGAGAGAGAGAGAGAGAGAGAGGGAGAGAGAGAGAGAGAGAGAGAGAGAGTTGTTGAGAGCCCTGTTGTTCTAATCTGCTGTAGCAGGGCGCGGTTGTCGGCTTCCCTCCCCTCGGTGCGTTCGATTCCTCGCTAATAAGACTAAAAGAAGCCTGGCGAGCTTTATTTATCCATACAAATTCATTCCTTCCCTCGGCCCACCCCAGCTTCCTGCCTTTCTTTCTTTCTTTCTTTCTTTCTTTCTTTCTTTCTTTCTTTCTTTTTCTCCCATCTTCCCATCTTCCCTGCTTCTCTGGTTCCATTCAGAGCTTTTCTCACGCTGGAGCCCGTTTCCAACCAGAAGATCCTTTCAGTCAGGAAGCAAACAGACTTTGCCCTGAACGCTGTGAACCGGTACCAGGCGTTATGACACTATAATGTCATGTATATTAAAGAACCCTTTCATCAGCTTCCAAACACAAACCACTGCATTACTGATGAGGAAGAAGAAGTCACACTCCTTCCTGGTTAGAGGGAACCAGAGGAGGCCATGATGGAAATCACAACTATGCTCTAAGTTCATATCCATAGGTTCAGCGTGAGCTATGAAATATGAATGCCTCTGCAGCATCTCCTCGGAGGTGGATTATTTAGTGCGGGCCTCCGATCGGCATATGCTAATAAACAGCCCGATCAAAGTGCCTCCTGAATTAAACATTCATATTTTTCATAGGCCTCACATGTAGAATCACGTATTGCATGAGTACCCAGGAGCTCCGGGGGGCGGCCGTCTAGTGATGCTGAGAGCAGACCGTCCTGCTGGGGGTCAGGAGGCTGAGAGGGACAGAAGGCCCTGAACATGACCCTGAACATGGCCCTGACCCTGAACATGGCCCTGACCCTGAACATGGCCATGAAACACCGTCAGGCTCCCTCACTAGCTTCATTCAAGCAAGCCCTCAAAACGCATCTCTTCCAACTCGCTTTCACCTGCTAAAACCTGCACCTATCCTCCACTACGACCCTCAGCTTCTCCAGTTTTCTTTCCTTTCTTTCTTTGTTACAAAGAATGTCCTGTTTGTTTGTTTTGCTTACTTTGTCTTTAATTTTTGTTCCGTTCGTCATTGTCTACTGTCCATATTGTAAAGCGTCTTTGTGTATCTTTAAAAGCGCTATATAAGTTGAAATTATTATTATTATTATTATGACCCTGAACATGACCCTGAACATGGCCATGACCCTGAACATGGCCATGACCCCTGAACATGGCTCTGACCCTGACCATGACCCTGAACATGGCCCTGACCCTGAACATGGCCCTGAACATGACGCTGACCCTGAACATGGCCCTGAACATGGCCCTGACCCTGAACATGGCCCCTGAACATGGCCATGACCCCTGAACATGGCCCTGACCCTGAACATGGCCCTGAACATGACGCTGACCCTGAACATGGCCCTGAACATGGCCCTGACCCTGAACATGGCCCTGAACATGGCCATGACCCTGAACATGGCCCCTGAACATGACGCTGCGTTCACCACCTCAGGCCAACGCTTCTTCGCCTGAGTTTACCTCCGCTCGACTTTATGTGGTAAAGTCGCTTTTTTGTTTTTCTTGCTTTTTTGCTTTTTTGCTTTTTTGCTTTTTTGCGGTGGAAAGGGGGCGCCCGCTTTTCCGTGGCTTATCTCCGTAAAAACAGTTACCTTTTCCTCCATCCACCATGGAAATAACCACTAGTTCTGCTTTATATAGTGTGACCAGACGTCCTCTTTTTCCCGGACATGTCCTCTTTTCGAGACCTAAAAAAAGCGTCCGGTAGGAATTCCAAAAACGTCCGGATTTTGCTACGTGCGGGAAAATAGTTATTACCCCCCTTACAAGTTTTGGAAAATGGTATCTCCCTCACGTTCCACCTTCTTGAAGCTCTGACTGTAGAGAGAACTGTCATTGGTCGACCGATCTCAACGTAAATGTAAGTTCACGGCATGCTACACACTACTGCTACCCCCCCCCCGCAACGAAGTGTCCTCCTCCTCCTCCTCTCTCTCTCTCTCCTCCACCCTCCTATTATTCGTGGACACACACAGCTCCAGGAACAGCGTCTGCATGAAGCGCTCCTCAAGACTCACCTGATTACGCTGCCGTTTGTTTTAAATACCTGATATGACCAGCTTTTTATCTGTTTTTATTTATTTATTTGTCACTATTTGCTGTATTGTGTTTTTTACTGTGTTTTTTAAAACTGTACAGCACTTTGTGACCTCTTTTGTCTGAAATTTGCTTTATAAATAAAATTATTATTATTATATTATTATAATTATTATACTTCAGGGCCAGCAGCAGTTTGATTCAGCAACGGCGGTGATGACGGGCGGAGCTTCTCAGCGCTGATTGGTTTTCGCAATTTCTTTTAGCATCCGTGTTATTCGCATCCCGGCGAAAAATTTGCTCTTCGCAACCATTGCCGTCTGTGCATTGACTTTGCATGTAATCTACTCTCGCCAATAATTTGCAGTGCTTTTGCTGTGAACGCAGCGTGACTGACACCTGCACTGTGCAGCAGGAGGAGGAGGAAGAAGAAGAAGACCTCTCTGTTGAGAACCCACGACAACAAGAGGCATCTCGCTGACTGCCATTCCATCAGCCGTGTGATTGTTACTTACCTGCTAAGTCCTCTTCTACACGTTGATTTAATTACTTTGTCGATCCCGTTGAGTGATGATTAACAACGCTGCAACTTCTCCTATTCCTATTTATTTTTTTCCCCCAGTCCTGAAAATAACACATTCTATTGAAATGATGTATTGATATTGTGAGCGGGGCTTTGGGAGAAAGTTAGGCCGTAACATCAATCTTGGACTGTCTGCTGTACAACAAATGAGGCGGCGGATGAGAGGCTGTGTTCATGTTTTGTGTTCAGCGAGTTGAAAAGCAAAGCGGTTGTTCGTCTCACACGGAGAGGAGATTAGAGACAGCCTCCACGCTGCATTAGCAGAGATCCAGCTAATGGTCATTGTGCAAGAATACAAACGCTGTTTACTTTCCTGCATGTTCAGCCGACAGACCATGAGGGAGCCGAGGCCTCTGGTGTCCGTGTTATTAATGTTGCGGCTAACGCGCTCGCTTCAGAGCAAAACCACAGTCAAGCCTGCCATCGTGTGGCCGTGGGTGACATCACCACTTCAGAACGCTCATACAGGAAACACTGCTTTCACATTAACAACTGAAGACCTCACATGTCTTCATGTGTATCATGTAAAAGATGAATTCAGCTGACATGAGTTGTCAAAGACATCGTGATGAGAACAATGACAGCGAGCTAATTGGAGCAGGAGACCTTCTAATGTGATGTGTAATGTTTAGAGTGAGAACACTGAGCAAGTAGCAGCATCTTTTATTCGTGTAATTTATATATTGATGTTATATATATATTGATATAGTAAATAGGGCCTTCACTTCCTGCAGAAGTGACTCCCCTTCAGAACTGATGGCTTTACAAAATGATGATCATATCATATATATATATATATATATATATATATATATATATATATATATATATATATATATATACACTGTACCGTAAAAGTTGGGTTACAAGCCGCTCCTACGGCCGGTCAGTGTCCCCGCTGCTGCTAGCTAGCGCTGCTGCTAGCTAGCGCTGATACTGCTACCGGCCGCTGCTACTGCTCCCCTCTGCCCAAGTCGGGTGTTGAGCCTGGTCCCGCTAACTTTGGTGGTTTTCGGGGAGCTAGCGGAAGTTAGCGGGGAAGTAACGGAGCGCTAGCATACAGGAAACACTGCTGGCTACAGCGGGGAGCTAACGGAGACACTGACCGAAGGTAGTAGCGGCTCGTAACCCAACTTTTACGGTATATATATATATATATATATATATATATATATATATATATATATATATATATATATTAGTGCTGTCATATTAGCGCGTTAATAACGGCGTTAACGCAAACCAATTTCAACGCCGTCAATTTTATTAACGCCGTTAACGCATTTTAATTTTTCAATTTTTTTCTCGCGAGCACCACGCCGGATGTAGTATACGGCCCGTTGGGCTTTTTAATCCGGCCCGCCGAACTTGTCCAAATATTATTATTATTAGGGCTGCAACAACGAATCGATTATCAAAAGTGTTGGCAACGAATTTCATTATCGATTCGTTGTGTCACGTGATTATTACGCCAGTCAATAAGTCAATAAGTCACGGAGAGAAAAAAGAAGAGCGGATCAACTGGCCGGCAGCGTTTCTGAGATTGGAGTGAGACACGGAGACAAAATAGAAGATCTTGGATGTGACGTGTCGAGTCTTGGCCAATCAGCGTTAAGATGTCGACAGCGTCTTCATTTCCCTCTAACGTGTTTTTAATGGAAGCTAGTCGGCTAGCTATCACGTTAGCTAGCGTGTTTGCGTTGTGTATTGTCGTTAAAGTTACTTTATGTTCCTTACAGTTCAGTCTTGCTTGTAAAAACCGTAACGTGATGAAACATGCCGTAACCCCCGGTCTGGTTCAGTTCAGTCACTCGTTAACGTTAAACCGGCACACCGGAGGATCTGGATGAAGGTTTTTATTTACTCAAAGTAGAATGAATCAAATCACATCAGAGACCCAGAATGAAAGAGTTTAAGGAAGAGGACGCTCTATGCAGCGCAGCTTGATGCTGAGATGAAGAGGTGAAAACAGACGTGAGAGGAGCAGCACAGCTTCCTCTGTCCAGTGTTTCATACATATTGATAAAGCAGGCATGTAAAGCAGCCTCTGCTCCAAGGAGATCAATACAGTAAAAGGGGCTCACATTTGGCAAATGTAAAGCATACATGTGTATGTTTTTAGTGGTAGTGTTTAATTGTTTTAATGAACAGCTCAGGGATGTTCAAGGAGCAACCTGTTTGTGCTTTCTGAAGATGTTTTGCACTGTGAACTGTCAGTTCTGTTTTTGAATAAAGGGTTGGAAATTAATGCTTTTTTGATGTTTTTATCAGATTAATCGAAAAAATAATCAACCGATTAATCGATTATTAAAATAATCGTTAGTTGCAATCCGTGCAATTTGTTGAATTGCCTTGCAAATAAATGCTTTGCTACCTGTTAAAGGCCAAATCCTTTCATGTAATGTATTTTACATGTCATTTATATTAGTTCACACAAACACTCCATCCATCTGGTCCTGGCCCGGCCCCTCTGTCAAATCTTAGAACCCATTGTGGCCCGCGAGTCAAAAAGTTTGCCCACCCCTGGTCTAGAACCATAATGTAAAGGTCTAGCTGATAGAATACGCATCGCATCCAACGACAGGACCTACGCACTGCCTTCCAGAGCCACCATTACAAGACGCGTTCAGAAGCTGCAGGAAACTGAGAAGGCTGAGGTACAGCAGGCATTGGAGAAGACAAGAGCAGGAGCTCACTGGTGATTACTGGACGTCTACTACCTCGGGGTCACAGCCCATTTCTTTGACTGCTATGTTCATCTCTCTCTCTCTCTCTCTCTCTCTCTCTCTCTCTCTCTCTCTCTCTCTCTCTCTCTAGCCCTTCTTTACCTGAAATGTGCACTTTATAATTTTATTTTGTACCGCCCTGTTTGGCAGTTGTTTTTCAATAAAATAAAACATTTGCATAAAGCAAGCCAATCCACTTTTTCATGTTGATAAGAGCATTAAAATGCAAAAAAAAAATTGCGATTAATTGCGATTAATCGCGAGTTAACTATGACATAAATGCGATTAATCGGGATTAAATATTTTAATCGTTTGACAGCACTAATATATATATTTGCTCTCCCTGATTTCACACAACTGAATACATTTGTGGGCCAAAGACTTTGTGCTCTGTACATTATTGTGCCGTTTGAACATCAACCAGATCGCAACACTTTAAAGCATAAGTTCATAAATAGTGTGTTGCTGGTTCATAATAATCAGATCAATTTAGAATCTTTACAGCTCTCTCGTGTAGCGCGGAAATTGGATCAGTGTTGATTTAGTGTGTGTCTCCCGCCGCGCAGGAGGTAATGTATGAGGGAACAATATTCAAGATATCTTTAGTTTGATACAATAATTCAACGGGTTTTGACATTTTAGTTTCTTCATTATCAGTTATCAAGCCCAGGAATGTATTTTCATACCTTCGTTCTATTTCTCACATTATTTAGCATAACTTTACTTGATTATTCATTTGGCAGCAGACGTTGTCAGTGTGTGCACACGGCCCTGCAGCCTCCCGGCCTTCTCTGTGGATCACACACACCTTCACGTTACCAAGGTCTCAACCTTTTGTAACGTAAAGCCTGATTCTGATTGATAAGACATTTCCCTGGACCACCTTCCTTAAATAAATCAAGCAAAAAAAAGGGAGAAATATGTGAAAGGTAATGATCATGTAATAAACATGTTGCTTACGTTGGAGCTTCCATTGTGTGTGTCTGCACCGAGGGAACGTTGTAAAACATGTGCAGCCGCATGTCGGGTTTCAAACGTCACTTTGTAAATTACCAATAAATACAACATGTTATCTGATTGAATCATTTGGCAGTACCTCTGTGGCCCACTAGGTGTCACTGGTTCCCAACCCACTCTTTAAAAACCATCAGGACCCGCATCACTACGGGCCTTATGTTACATTTAAACCAGACATGTTGAGGAGATGTATGCTTTGTGTTATGCTTTTATGTTTGAAAACATATACATATGTTAAATACTGTTTTAATAAGACCAAATAAATGCATTTAGGTGGAGAGAACAGGTTTTCTCATTCTTTGCATTTCCTTTCAACCGTTAAACAAAATGCATGTCTAGTGCAGTGAGCAGCATCTCAACAGTCAAACCAGCAGAATGTATTCTAGCCTTTCATATTAGATTCAATGACCCTTTTTTTGTCCATATATGCAACCTTTTATGGCTCCAGCTCTCCTACCTACAACTCGTGCTTGGGCTTAATCAGGTGTCCGTTGAAGGTGATGTACGTGTCAAAGTCGTCGCTGAAGATGGCGTTCTCCCTCTCGCCTTTGAAGAGCCTCACCCAGACCCGGTCGTCCCGCTCCAGCTGCAGCATCAGGCTCTGGCTCTGCATGACGGAGCGGTCGCTGGGCTGAGCGTAGAGGATCACCGCCTCCCGCTCGTTGTGCATCACGTGGAGGTACGTCTCCTTGTGGTTCCACGTGTGCACGTTCAGGCTGAAGTAGTAGACGCCCGGCACGTAGCAGTGGAACTTCCCCGTGAACATGCTGAAGTGGCCGTAGAGGTTGACGAGCTCCGTGTCGAACACCAGGGTCTGGTAGTAGTCGTTGGAGTGGAGGCCCTTCTTGCGGGCCACGGAAAAGGCTGCAAAGTAGGACTTGCAGGGCTCGCCAGGGAGGCCCTGGCCGCCTCTGCTGCCTTTCGGGCCACCGGCACCCGCAGCACCCGTCTGACCAGCTCTGCCGGATTTACCATGAAGTCCTCGCTCACCCATATCGCCCTTCTCACCTAGAGCAGCAGAAACAACGCTTTTAGTTTTCTGCTCCGGACAGTCCCCTCTGTGTGATGAATTGATGTACATTCAAGGTGGATTTACAACCGTATTTTACAGTATTGCGTCATACCTGTAACCACGGGGCGCCCATTATCGGACAAAGAAAAGAGTCGAATAAGTCAAGCGATCTCCTGAACCACAACGTTGATTAACTTCATTGAAATTGCTGAAATACTAACTATCGCCAAGGAAACTTGAGGAATAACATACACATCACACACTGGAAAAACCTAATGATCGAATACATTTCAATGGAAAATCAACCCCCCTCCATCATTTACAATACAACAGAACACCACTCCATCCTTCACTATGTTTTTACAAACCTGACCCATTCTATTAATATCCATATTTTTGTCTTTTTCAGCCTGAAACCCAAGTACATGCATACACGCTTACACATACATATAAATCTGCTCTTATTTTTGTTTGTTTTTGTTTGATTTTTAGAAGAAATAACACACACACACACACACACACACACACACACATCATACTTCTATACCACACACCGTACTTGAATATATGATGTTTTGCTGGCTTGTGTCTCACCGTTTTGTTGTCCTCTTTATGTTATGTCTATGTATTGTCTTTTTATTTTTACAATAAAAAAAATAAAAAATTGCTGAAATACAGTAAAGCCTTGTGGGAAGAGTTCTAGCCGAACAGAAAAAATTTACTTACCGTTAAGTTTATGTAATTACATAAACCCCGTAGCCTCGCCGTCACTTCAGGGCGGCGGCGTAACGTTTCACTAGATTGTTCATAAGTACACTTTACAAAGTCGGATTTGACTAAAATAAACCTCTTTGTAACCCTACGAGCTTGCTAATAAAGCATTACAAATCATTCGTTGTTCTATATTTATTAGTATCTGAAATATGCCAATGCGGCCGGACTGTTTTTTCCTACTCCCTTGTTCCGGTTTTCGACAGCGGTGGCTTCTGTGGGCGGGGAGGTTTCTTAGACTGCGTCACACTCTTAAGCAGAAATGTATGCACATGTTAATACCCAGCATGCACCAAACCAATGGTGTTTAGACATACAAGTTATAACTTTTACATTTTTTAACCGAACGACTAAAACTCCATGGTAACTCCCCAAGGCTTCTTTTTTAGGTTCAGGCTTTAGCTCATCATCTTTACAGAGAGGGGTCTTAACCCTCTGAGGTCGGCGCCCGCGTCGAAGCGTTACACCAGGTGTCTAAATGTTTAATAAAATTATAATCATCACAATAATACGTCACATAAATATGGTTAAAAATCTGGCGGATATGGTTTCCACTTCCGCGTCTGAGCATCTAAACATGGACATGTATGAGGCGTGCAAAGCTTCACTGTGAGTAAGAAGGTGCCAAGCAAAGAGTCCTGAGCAGAGCTATATTGGAGGGGACAGACGACGCAGCTTCAGAGCTGAAGGATTCACTAACAAGGAGCTAGCCGGAGCTAACGGGCCAGATAGCTGGCCACAGCGTTTCTGTGAGACTGAACGGTGAGTCAATCAATTGTTGAATCTATCACGTTAACTTTATTACAGTGAACATAGTACGACCAGTAGTGTTGGACCTCCATTATATGTTTGTAAGACAGTAAATAACGTGTGTTGACGAGAGCTACGTAGCGGTTAGCACGTCAGTACACAGTGCCTTGTTGGCTGTTATCTTCCGTATATATGACTGAACGGGGCATAATCAACTGTTGTCTCTATCACGTTAACTTGTTACAGTGAACATAGTACGACCAGTAGTGTTGGACTTTTCCTCTGCATTTTGGCCTCATGTCATTACATTACGTCAGAATAAGAAACCGTTTATTTAGCAGTAATGTTTACACAAACGAGGAAGGTGCATAACATCAGACATTAGCCGAGACAATCAACGACAACAACAGCGCAATAGATATTAAATGAAGTATAAGATAAAGTGCTCAGACAAACAGATAACATTCATGTAAAATGTAAGTTAAAGTGACATGTGTGTTTAAATATGAAGTGTGAAGGGATGTGCAGGGGACATTTCATGTAGCTGACGCTTTCATCCAAAGAAACTTACAATAAGTGATTCAACCATGAGACAAACTCAGAACAACAAGAATCAAGAAAGTACAATGTCTTCATAAAGTTAAACTACAAAGTGCGATCAGTAAGAGACATCTAAGAGCTGCTAACGTGCTGCTACGGCGCTACCTTCCTTATTCAAGATGTAGTCAGAAAAGTATGAGTCAAATTTAGCTTTCGCCATGGCACCAAATATCATGAATACATGAAATAATGATCTGTTGCTTTCTGTCGTTGGATATGAGCTCACTGAGCATGCTCGGAAACTTCCTCTCTGGTATTTAATCGTTGAAGCAGCTTCTTCACCACCTGCAGGCCCGAGAGTCCTTTATAGAGATATTTTGTCAAAGGGAGGTGGTTTGGACACTTTTTTCAAAAATATCCATTCAAAACAATATCTTTATACATAGACAGGGCCTTAGTTTCTCCATTTTAAATTGTCCTATTTCCATTTATTTACAGAGTTTATTGAGGTTTAAACACAAGTTCCTTCGATGTAGCTATGCCAAGTTATTTACCACACAAATAGCCTAAAGTCATTATTATTATTCATCTATTTGAAGCATATGCTGTCCTTGTGTACTGCAGTCTGCAGCGCATGTGTGGTGAAGCACTGCCCTACAAATGACCACATGATGATGAAGTCAAAGATATTGTTATTTGTTTGGTTTGAGAGCAGCTTTAATAGTTACAGTCTAAATACCGTATCTATAAATATGTATGGTGTGGAAATATGGTGTTAATGATCACTGACAGAAGGCTTTGTTGAAATGCAGCCAGGACTTTACGATTTAGAATTCATCAAATCAAAAAGTACTGTCTGTCACCATCAGCAGCTTCAAATCAAAATGCTGTACATATCAGTGTAAGCTTTCATAACCAACACCAGTTCAATACTGTATTACATGTGGCTCACCTTTGAGCAGAGTGATGTTGATCTGTGGGACTATCCGGTACTGCGGGTGCTGGTTCTGATGGGAACTCTCCTCTCCCGGGTCGCAGCATCTCCGACACCCGTTCACCTCCCCGCTCCTTTACAACGAACCATGCAAGTCAAACGGAAGCTTTTGTCTCTCTGACTTTTGGAAAACCACCTTATTTTAGGCGCTTTCTTCTAAAATGTCATACCAAACTAAAAAGGGTGTATCTCTGCAACCACTAGGGCTATTTGAATAATGTTGGTGTTATAATAAAAGGTACACATGTGAGATGTTGTTCAGATGTGTAAATACCTGTCTATATGTTACTGGTTAAGAGTAAATGAAGATGACACACAGAAAAAAATGAAAAGGTTTCAGGTCCGCCTATAAAAAAATCACTTTCAGGATGATTATTTCTTTGAAATGATGCAGCTGTAAGGTCCAACTCTAACCCAAATCATAGTACAATATGTGAACATTCTCTAACCCAAATCATAGCTCAATATGTGAACATTCTCTAACCCAAATCATAGCTCAATATGTGAACATTCTCTAACCCAAATCATAGCACAATATGTGAACATTCTCTAACCCAAATCATAGCTCAATATGTGAACATTCTCTAACCCAAATCATAACACAATATGTGAACATTCTCTAACCCAAATCATAGCTCAATATGTGAACATTCTCTAACCCAAATCATAGCACAATATGTGAACATTCACTAACCCAAATCATAACACAATATGTGAACATTCTCTAACCCAAATCATAACACAATATGTGAACATTCTCTAACCCAAATCATAGCACAATATGTGAACATTCACTAACCCAAATCATAGCTCAATATGTGAACATTCTCTAACCCAAATCATAGCTCAATATGTGAACATTCTCTAACCCAAATCATAGCTCAATATGTGAACATTCTCTAACCCAAATCATAACACAATATGTGAACATTCTCTAACCCAAATCATAACACAATATGTGAACATTCTCTAACCCAAATCATAACACAATATGTGAACATTCTCTAACCCAAATCATAGCACAATATGTGAACATTCTCTAACCCAAATCATAACACAATATGTGAACATTCTCTAACCCAAATCATAACACAATATGTGAACATTCTCTAACCCAAATCATAGCACATAATGTGAACATTCTCTAACCCAAATCATAACACAATATGTGAACATTCTCTAACCCAAATCATAACACAATATGTGAACATTCTCTCTGCAAAGGATGACTTTGATAAAGTGAAGCAGAACAAAGTTACAGAGGGTTTAGAACAGAGAACATTCAGGCGAGGACTGTGACATTTTAATTCTTTCATGTACCAAACCATATATTTCACTTGTATATTACTTATGGTGTTCAATACATACAAATACAGCAGTTTTGGGCTTTTTATCATAAAGCAAGCTATGATTTACAGTTTTATAAAACAATCGCTCAGTCTGCCCCTCATTGGGGGTATTGGTTTCTAAAAGGTTAACTTCCAACTTGTTGTATTACTCTTACCTCCCAAAGTATTTTTA
Source organism: Myoxocephalus aenaeus (assembly GCA_038501785.1). NCBI lineage: Eukaryota > Metazoa > Chordata > Actinopteri > Perciformes > Cottidae > Myoxocephalus > Myoxocephalus aenaeus. The sequence goes on from JBAMJR010000271.1 coordinate 490,067, forward strand.
GTCTATTAATCTTCAAGTCTAACTTCTTCACAATACGTGCCAACCGGCTAGTTGATGTCGTCACAGATATTTTCCTCATATCGTGTCACAGGAGAGTGTTCCCTTCTGCTTCCAGACTAAGTCTACACGACTGAATATTCAACATACAACATAAAAACAACTGTGACAGTCGTCTTGCCCACAGGGAAGAGCATCCTGCCCACCTCGGCACGCCGATTCCTTCAGAGTTTGGGTTTTTCACCGAGAATGTGACGTCATATTTACACAGGTCGGATTCTCTCTACCCATAGAGAACACAGGGTGGTACCGTTCCTCAACCAAAAGAGTGTTTTAGTGTTTCTTATGGAGCATAAAGGGACTACAACTGCACTTAATTATGCAACCCTGTGTCATATTTTCAGTTGTGTTTCAGTTATGGATTGGATGCAAATGTATGCGCCAGGCTGGATGGAAAGGTACCTGGCATCTTCATGGTGGTTCTTTGTGTCCATTTGGTTCCGACTGGGATCTGGATCTTTGCTCTCATCATAGAGGGTCCGGTGGGGGTGAACTGGACCGGCCCAGAGGAGCAGCATGGCCACCACATAGGCTGTGATCATCTACAATACACAAGAACAGTGTTACACACACATCAGATGACGCTGATACTGTTCCGTTTAAGTCAGACATGGAGTAAAGTTTAGGTATTTTAGTTTCAACTTCTTTTTCAAGAAGAAATTAACACAGAATGGGAAAAAGCATATCTCACTACAGTACAGTGGTGGGTTAGAGGATCTTTATGCATCAACAATATTTGAATTTGAACTCAAGAGAACTTAAAACAGGAGCAATGCCATGACTCTCCCAGTCTGGTGCTTATCAGATACTACCAGAGGAGATAATAGAGGACCTGCACAGAGTAAAACCTGTACATCTCAGACATCATTTATAGGAGCTACGTCATCAATTCCTCGTGAGGATGACCACATTCAGTGCAGACGTGAACACACAGGACACAGAGTGAAACAGACCATGCACACACAAGTGTCCCAGTGTTTCCTTTAATTGTTTTGTGAGGACACAAACCTTCCCCACTCTGCAGTAACTGGTCTGGTCGCGGGTTACAAGGAAGCGTGTACATTATGTGTAGGAGCCAAATGGGATCTCATGTTGTTCCTGAATATGTACACTGGGTGGCGCTGTTCTGTGTTCCTGGGATTATCGATATTAGTCGGCATTCAGGGGCCAAATGAATGTTCATCCACGGCATAAAAGAATAAACACGGCTGACTCATTACAATGTGTCCGTGGATTACTAAATCAAAGCAAAGGAACACCAAGGGTTCGAGGCACAGCAGGAGCGCGTCAGCCAGGTCTATCCAGAGGGAAAGGCACCTCAGTAGCCCAGGTAAGGGACCGGGCTCCTTTAATACTAGTCAAAACCCTGGCTCCAGAAGGAACTTTGTTTGGGAAACTTCGGCACGTTTGGGACGTAACGGAGGAGAGTCCAGGACGAGGAGAGCTGTCGGAAGCCGGTTGGATTTCGGTTATTTGAGGGACGGAGCTACGTCGCTAGCGCTGGCTGCGTCGGGACTGAGCCGCGCTGGTTGGAGGACGGAGCTACGTCGCTAATGCTACAGCGGCTGCGGAGCATCAGACCACCGGAGCAACGCACGGCGCCCAACGCAAGGAGGAAATATGTGTGGAGATGGGGAGGATTGTATTAATCCGGATGACAGTGTTTCCAATATTACTAGCAAACACTCAAGTCAGAGGAGTAGCAAAAGTGGTAAATCAAGTTCCACCTCTTCTGCGACGATAAAGATGGAGGCAAATAGAGCTGCACTGGTCATTCGCGCGGCAGCTTTAAAGGAAAGCCATGCTTTGGAGGAGCAAGAGCAACAGCTGAGGAGGAAAAGGGAGCAGCTTAATTTGGACACCGAGCTAGCTGCTGCCACCGCTATGTTGGCAGTATTTCAGGCCTCTGATCGGGAAAGTTATTTGCAAGGACCCTCAGATGGCATGGCTTCCTATTGCGAATGGGAAAAAAAGGAAAAGGGAGCTCATCAACAGCTTAAACCCTATGGCAAAGGAGTACAAGCCAAAAGGAAAGGAGCAAAACGACATGACAAAATTGCAGTTGCCACATGATAAGCTACTGTCAAGGGACGTGCGACCAAAGGAAACGGAGCACTAATTAACAGCTTCCCAGTTAAAGGATTAAGAAAGGCATTCCACAAACCACCATCGAATCAGTCAAATTCCGCCTGCAGACATACTTGGCATCATGCACAGGCAAAATGAAATAACGGCCGCGCTGGTGCACCAGCAGCATTCATCGTCTCTGCCACCACGAGATATTCCTACATTTGAAGGGGACCCTCTACAGTACAAAACCTTTATTAAAGCCTTTGAACAAGGAGTGGAGGAAAAGGCAAGAAGAGCAGACTGTTTATATTATTTGGAACAGTTTACAAGAGGACAGCCACGAGAGCTGGTGCGGAGCTGCCAGCTCCGGAGCGTGCATATGCAGTGGCTAAGGGTCTTCTCCAAGAACACTTTGGAAATCAGTATAAGATTGCAGCAGCGTACATGGAAAAGGTTTTGTCCTGGCAAGCAATCAAAGCTGAAGATGGTAAAGCGCTTCAAGCCTATGCCTTGTTCTTGCGTGGTTGCTGCAATGTTATGGAGGAGCTCCAGTGCATGCAGGAGCTGGATATGCCTGTAAACATGAGAGCCATTATGTTGAAGTTGCCATTCAAAATGAGGGAGCAATGGAGGACCACAGCTCATGGGATAATGGAAACCACCAACCACAGAGCTCACTTCATGGATCTGGTCGCATTCATTGAGCGTTGTGTCGGAATTCTTTCTGACCCTCTGTTTGGTGACATACAGGACACATCAACCGGTGTTGCCAGGACAAGGTTTATATCCCAGCCCAGCAACAGAGTGAGGGGAAACATTGTTGCCGCCACAGTAGCCTCTATGGACTGCCCTGAGGAAGCTAGGAAACCAACAGCAGATCGCGCGCGGGAAGACCGAGAAATCTGAATGCCTTTGCTGTACCCAAAAACACTCATTGGAGGAGTGCGAGCATTTCAATGGAAGGAAGCACGAGGAAAAGCTTCACTTTCTGAGGGAACAGGGAGTTTGCTTTGCATGCTTATGTGTTGGTCACATGAGCCGAGAATGCGAAAGGCGCTTGGTTTGCAAAGTGTGTGGTAAAGCTCATCCCACTGTTCTTCATGTCAAAAGTCTAATACCAAGGGCAATCCTGAGTTCTGTGAGGTTACAGACCAAATCTAACATTGAAAGGCCAGTAAGAAAACTGTCTTTGTTACAGGGGGTGTAAATGTATTTATCTGTACTGGACTCAGAATCTCCTTTTGTATTTTGTTTGAATTGTTATGACTATCAATTAGGGGCCGATGTGTAGGAGCCAAATGGGATCTCATGTTGTTCCTGAATATGTACACTGGGTGGCGCTGTTCTGTGTTCCTGGGATTATCTATAAATGCAATTGGAGCATGATTGACGGCAGGTGTTTGACCCCGGAAAGGGCAAAGGGTTTTGACCGCTTCGACGGTACTGTTGGGCTTAGAGCAACAAAGCGATATTAGTCGGCATTCAGGGGCCAAATGAATGTTCATCCACGGCATAAAAGAATAAACACGGCTGACTCATTACAACGTGTCCGTGGATTACTAAATCAAAGCAAAGGAACACCAAGGGTTCGAGGCACAGCAGGAGCGCGTCAGCCAGGTCTATCCAGAGGGAAAGGCACCTCAGTAGCCCAGGTAAGGGACCGGGCTCCTTTAATATTATGATTTCGTGGTGGTACGGATTCTCTTCCAGAAGTTAGAGAATAGAGAAGCTTTGCCGCTTCAGTCTCTGTTCTTGTGAAAATGAAATGACTTGAAAGCTCAAAGAGTTCTTGGCCATGCGGTCCACCCACGTGTGAATGTGGACGGTCCGTGGGTCCGTGTGTATAAAGCAGAGATTAGAATCAGAGGTCAGTCGAGTGAAAACATGAGATTCATTGAGGATTAAAGTTTCCACCATGAACACACAAGTCTTTGAACTTCACCTCTTAGGACACACACACACACACACACACACACCATCTGTAATGCGTGGGGAGATAACAGAAGAAACCTCGGGGTCAAACATCGTGGGCTTCGGAGTCAGCATGCCTGCCCAATGTTCAACTAACCCGAACCCCCAGCAGTCTACTTTTATTCCACTCCCTTAAACACCATCTTCTCCCTCATGACCAACCTGTCTGGAGTCCGGCGTAACAAACAAATGACAGAAGCAGTCATCCAAGTAACACATTTCCAACCGCCCATGCGTTTTGCACTTCTTCCTACTTTACCACATCGTTTCTAGTTGCTGCAACTGTGGTGGCCAGAGCACCGGTGCCTGATGAGGAAGAATACGCCGGGCCTCAGGATAGGAAAGCCCACTTACTCAGACGTTTGGGTTGGGGCTCCTCCAAATATGTGCTGGGTTCACTCCTCTGCCTCCGACAGAGAGCAGCAGGGAAAGCCTATCAGACCGCTTTAGACCCTCAGACAGAGAACATAACAACTGTCCGCTCAACTCCAGGCAGTCAAGAACTGCACATTATTTGCAACCAGATGTTAGAAATGAATACCACCAATCATTGTAGTTCATTCGTGACACTTCACATAGCGGTTGCAAAGCAACAAAGTGGAAAACACACAAAGATTGGGGCGATGACTAACATTTACCTGGATAGCGACATCAATTGATTGGACCCGTGCTGTGATCAGATCGGGTCCAGTCTACATCCTGGACATGGTCAAACCTCCCAACCCATCTCGTTCACTCCGCTCTGCTTCAGCCAATCGGCTTGTAGCTCCGTCACTCTTCAGCCAATCGGCTTGTAGCTCCGTCACTCTTCAGCCAATCGGCTTGTAGCTCCGTCACTGCTTCAGCCAATCGGCTTGTAGCTCCGTCACTGCTTCAGCCAATCGGCTTGTAGTTGGTTGCGGTTATCCCAGAGACAAGTAGGGCTGAAACAATTCTCCAAATTGATGGTTTGTTTCAGACCTCCATTTTTGAGCCATGGTTCATAGCTCGTAACGTACTGAGAACTCAACTCTCCGTGTTAACCATTTACAAATGAATGACTGTGGCCTGAGTTTTAGTAAAAGTTTACCCAAAGTAAAACTCTTAAAGTTACTCTTAAAGGGCTTCCTCCATTCAGTACAGGTGTGACGTCTTGAGCTTAGTTCTTACTGGTCTGGTACTGAAGCCTTACTGGTTCCAAAAGCCCGACATGTCTCAATATCTTCCTTTATATCTCTTCTTAACACTTTTATCTCATGGCCTTTTTGCTTCACTGATGCTATATTGTTGTTCCTCTCTCTTAATGATGTTATCATTGTAAAGCACTTTGTAACATTGTTTTTGAATATATACATAAAGTATAAATTAATTATTTAGTTCAGAGTCTACAAAAATAAAATCCTGAGAGAGTTTGAGTCTTTTTCTTTCCTCAAACACACCAAGAGTAGATGTTTTTTTGGCCTTTAGCTGTTTCCCATCTTTGTAAATCAGAGTCCACCTCTGTCATAAGTGTCTTGCAGTGGTTTGGGTGTTGATTAAAAAACCAAAGTATTTGTTCTGAGCCACAGGCATGTTTCTCACGGAGGTCGGCTGTCTTGCAGATGCGTCGTGTTGCATAAGGAAGATTCACCCCAGTGCATTTTATCACCCCAGATGTGACTGAAATGATTGAAAATGTTGAGAAGGAGGGGAAGAGACTGAGGGCCGTCACCGAAGCAATCACCACAGAGACGTGCGTTACCACATAAAAGGTTCTTGACTGACTGATCGTCCAGCGGCTTTAAGGGAGAGCAAACAGAGGGGAGAGAGGCACAGATCCACGAGAAGCCGGCAATTGTAGAGATGATTGCCGTCAACAACGTTTCATCAGCGTTTGAACAAACAACTTGAATCGCTGCGGTGAAATGACAAAACCCATGAGGCGGAGTCGTGGCCAGTAAAAACGCCATTCCAGGCGATCAATCGCCTTCTCTGCGCCGAGAGAGAGGCGGTTCGGAAGAGTAAGCGTTAATGGAGAAGCCGGCTCACTGCGTTGTCGGTTTTTGATGAAACCTGTGTGATCTCAATGACTTTTCTTTTTTCATTTCAATGGTATTCCAATCAAGAGACCAGAACTTTGGCAAATAACTAAAAACCAGTATTCCTGTAAAGGTTGTGAGAGCTGCAGTGGGTTTAAAAAGATGCAGCAGGACTGAAGACATCTTTGATTTCTCTTGGGTCAGTGCACAATTCATCAGTGATGGATAATACATAATAAATGAATAGAAGGTTCTACTTTAGTAAATAGCTTGGTTGCACTGTTAAGATAATACCATTGCCCAAGTCTGCTCCATGTCGTGTGTCATTTGGCGGTAAACCCAATTGTTGAATCCCTAATAAAACACGGATGGTCCGTTTCCTATGAATTAATTTAATTGTTTTTTTCTTTCTTTTTTACGAAAGATTAATGCTGAAAATGTGTGGAGGAAATGAAATTGTTATTTTACCCGTTAGAGTAGTTAAATTTACAGAACTCAATGTCAAATAAATCTGGCGAAATGCTATTGTTGTGCCATTTACTATTGTTTTTGTGTAAGCAATTGTCCATTCGGTATCTCTCCCAGATCTGTGTTGAAAGGTTGGGTAAGGATTGCTACCCTCTGCCCTTTATAGTGTGTAACAAAGAAGCAATGACATAAATATATTCTGTAATCTGCACCTGCATCCTTTTCCAAAAAATACATTTCCAAAATGAGGGGAGATATGAGGGATATTTAGGCCTCAAGTCAATGAGTGATTATCATGAAAGATTAATTCTCCATGAGGGATAACTCATGACATATTAACGCCTCATTTATAAAAAATATTTAAAACTGTTTATTTACTAATGTATTGGCATAATGTATTAAATAAGTATGACATTGACCCTTTGCTTTGCCCCAACCATTTCAGAAGTTTGAAGGATCTATCCAGGATGAAAACAGGATAAAGATAGAAGCTAAAGTGTAAAAGTGAACCGGGGAGAGGGATCCTCCTCTGTTGCTCTCCTAAAGGGTTCTTCCTTTTAGTCCCTGTGAAAGGGTTTTTACTATCTTTACTTGGGGAGTTTTTCCTGATCCGATGTGAGGTCCCGGGACAGGATGTTATGTGTACAGACTGTAAAGCCCTGAGAGGAGTTTGTATTTGTGATTTTGGGCTATACAAAATAAACTGAATTGAATTGAACCACCAGGAGATGACTTTAAGGAACAGCAGTGTTCCTTTAAAGCGGAGTACCGTAAACGTCGGGTTACGAGCTGCTACTACCTTCGGTCAGAGTCCCCGTTAGCTCCCCGCTGTAGCCAGCTGGGGCTCCTGCTAGCGCTCCGTCACTTCCCCACTAAATTCCGCTAGCTCTCCACTAACTTCCGCTAGCTCCCCGAAAACCACCGAAGGTAGCGGGACCAGGCTCGACACCCGACTTGGGCAGAGGGGACGCGGGCAGTAGCAGCAGCAGCGGCCGGTGGCAGCAGCAGCGGCCGGTGGCAGCAGCGGGGAGCTAGCAGCAGCGATAGCTAGCGCTGCTGCTAGCTTGCTACAGCGGGGACACTGAACGGCCGTAGGAGCGGCTTTTAACCCGACGTTTACGGTAGTTATAGACTGCACCATGTGTGCATCAGAGCTCCATCGACAGACTCCATCAAATGCATGAGAGTGAACTGCAGGTCATCTGTGATGCTGACTGCCACTCACTCCACTCTGTGGCCCGCTGGCCAGGAGGTACCCACAACCAAATGTTGGACCTCGCCGTGACTTGCAGCTTTTTATTATAATTTTTTCGCATCAAATAATATCCAAACCTTTCTTTTTAACCAGCGCCAGCGTTTTTAAATATAAAAACAATGTGGAGAGCATCTGGACGGGCCGAATCTGCTTTGACAGATACCGAATAAGACTTTACAGGGAAAACATTGCCAGAAAATCTAATGTTTTTCCACTCCAACATGGAAAGACTGTCCAGCCTGTCACAGACCCGTAAGAAGGCCAGGGATCGAACGCCCGGCTGCACCGCTCCATCTGATTTCCTGTTCTGCCCTGCATATGTTAAAGAAGTGTTAAGTTAACTGTAATGTGTTTTAATTGTCACGATAGACTGCAGAATGATGTTGTCAAGATGATTTGATGTTGGAAGTCAATAAAGGAGCAAATACGCTCGCATTCCTGGCTCTTGAAAAGGAGTTTGGCTGGCTGTTTATCTATGCTCACACTTTGGAAGTAAAACACATAGGGAGAACAGGACAGTCATCAAGGGATCTCCAAATGCCGTGTCAGCGCCAAGGAGTCTGTGTGGTGTCTAGTATACCTGCCAGACTCCAGAGACAGGAGACGGATGGGAAATATGCCAGAAACACGGAACACAACACAGAGAAACCAGATTCTGGTACTGGCGTAGAGAGACACACCATCGGGTTTTCACCAGCGCAGTCGTGACATCGCCCATCGGTTTGTGGACTGCAGTCGCCATCTTGGATTACAGCCGATCATCTTGACTGTTTGCAACCAGTGATTGGAAGTGACCACATCTGGACTGCTTTATGGTCTGTCTGACTCTAAATGACCATAATGTACTAAATGAACATCATGCTGTATTGAAGAAGACTTGAAACTAGAGATTGAGACATAAACTCATGTTTACAATGTTTACTGAGGGAATACATCAAGAGAAGTAGAGTCATTTTCTCATAGAATTCCATACAATCTGACTTCTTTTTGCAACTGGAGGAGTCGCCTGCATTAGGACTAGGACACATCTAAGGAGACACCTTGGGACCAGTATAGATGACCTGCGTTAGGACTAGGACACATCTAAGGAGACACCTTGGGACCAGTATAGATGACCTGCGTTAGGACTAGGACACATCTAAGGAGACACCTTGGGACCAGTATAGATGACCTGCATTAGGACTAGGACACATCTAAGGAGACACCTTGGGACCAGTATAGATGACCTGCGTTAGGACTAGGACACATCTAAGGAGACACCTTGGGACCAGTATAGATGACCTGCATTAGGACTAGGACACATCTAAGGAGACACCTTGGGACCAGTATAGATGACCTGCGTTAGGACTAGGACACATCTAAGGAGACACCTTGGGACCAGTATAGATGACCTGCATTAGGACTAGGACACATCTAAGGAGACACCTTGGGACCAGTATAGATGACCTGCGTTAGGACTAGGACACATCTAAGGAGAAACCTTGGGACCATAAGGAATCATCATGAGCGACCACGAGATCAGAGTTTCAAGGGAGTGATTTTAAGCTATGAGCAAAAACAACTTTTCAAAGAGATATGTCATGTGACGTGTGTGTTAAAAAAGACAGGCTGTGTTCATGTTGTCCTGTTGTCCCTGAACCTATCAGAGGAGGAACGAGGCATTCAGGGTCCAACACCGGGGAATGATTTGCCCTGAGTGTTTGTATCTGGACATTTATGATAGAGTGGAATGTGTTTTCCTTGTGTGTGTGTGTGTGTGTGTGTGTGTGTGTGTGTGTGTGTGTGTGTGTGTGTGTGTGTGTGTGTGTGTGTGTGTGTGTGTGTGTCAGAGCACAACAACAACATCCTGGGTCTTGTTTCATGAGATATATTTAATAGATTCACACTACAAACCAATAGAAAGTTGTTTCAAAGTAGAGTCGTCTTACTTTGTCAGTTCTCGTCCGGCGTCTCCTCTGAAAGCGCTCTGTGTTCCCTTAGTGTCGTCCCGTCTGTCCCGTCTGTCCCGTCTGTCCCGTCCTCAGCTCATCTGTATCTCCTCGGTGTGTCGGCCACAAGGTCTTGCTCCTCCAAACAAGTGGAGGGGTATAAAAGAGGAGGAGGAGAGAGGGAGGAAAAGGTTCTGAGGAGGAGGAGGAGCTCAACTTAAATAAAAACACAGATAAGAAGAAACACATGAGTGGGGAAAACAGAACCGAACCCAAAGGAAGGAGCACGGCGGGACACACCCTGCGTCCTGTCCCAGCAGACGTCTCCTCACTGTCTCACTCCCTGACAACAACAAACAGCTGCTTAGAAACTAGGCGTCAGGAGAAAGTGTGTCCTCCGTTTGTGTGTCAACAAGTCAACAAGTCAACAAGTCAACAAGTCTCTCCCACCGACGCCCTGAGCCCAGAGCCTCGATGACATCAGCTGAGTGACTGTAATGTTCAGGTGTGGACACGAGCCACTGACCAGGACACTGACAGAACCACACGCTGCTGCGTGAGCGTTGTGTTGTTGTTGTGTTACCGCCACAGACACACACTGACTCCAGAGAGCACACAACAGGCATGCGTTTGTACGAGCTGGATCGCTGCGTGAGAGGAGGGGAAGAGAGCGTTTGAACATCTTGGACAAGAGGAACTGACCTTTGGCTAAGCCCCGCCCCCTGAGCTGCGTTACCATGGAGCCCACACTGTCACTAACTGCACTCCCTTCACAAATAGAGTCTAAACAACTTCTTTTTTCCTCCTTTTTTTTCTAAACAACTTTTTGGGTTGCTGCTGTATAAATAAAATAAAAGAATGTAGAGTTTTAGTTTAGTTTAGTTTGTCATGTTTTACTTGTTTCATAATCACAATAAATCCTTTGATTATATCCTAAACCGATACATACCAGTGGACTTTGTTATTGTTGTCAAAATCCCATTGAAAGATCTCACCCATACACATCTCTATTTATACAAATATATATATATATATATATATATATATATATATATATATATATGTATATATATATATATATTGTAAATAAATAGCCATTTAGTACATTAGATTTGGAGGTAGGTTCAGTTCCAAACGTTCTTGAGAACTGAAGAGCAGTTTCTTATTCTGATACCTGCTGTAACTGATTGTTCACACATGTACAGGACTGTCTCAGAAAATTAGAATATTGTGATAAAGTTCTTTATTTTCTGTAATGCAATTAAAAAAACAAAAATGTCATGCATTCTGGATTCATTACAAATCAACTGAAATATTGCAAGCCTTTTATTCTATTAATATTGCTGATTATGGCTTACAGCTTAAGAAAACTCAAATATCCTATCTCTAAATATTAGAATATTTCCTCAGACCAAGTAAAAAAAAAGATTGATAACAGCAAAACAAAATCAAACATTAGAAAATGTCCATTAATGCACTCAGTACTTGGTTGGGAATCCTTTTGCACGGATTACAGCATCAATGCGGCGTGGCATGGAGGCAATCAGCCTGTGGCATTGCTGAGGTGTTATGGATGCCCAGGATGCTTCAATAGCGGTTTAGCTCATTTGCATTGTTGGGTCTGGTGTCTTTCAGCTTCCTCTTCACAATACCCCACAAATTCTCTATGGGGTTCAGGTCAGGGGAATTGGCAGGCCAATCAAGGACAGTAATGCCATGGGCAGTACACCAGTTACTGGTGGTTCTGGCACTGTGGGCAGGTGCCAGATCATGCTGGAAAATGAAATCCTCATCTCCATAGAGCTTTTCAGCAGACGGAAGCATGTAGTGCTCTAAAATCTCTTGGTACACAGCTGCATTACTGTCCTCGATTGGCCTGCCAATTCCCCTGACCTGAACCCCATAGAGAATTTGTGGGGTATTGTGAAGAGGAAGCTGAAAGACACCAGACCCAACAATGCAAATGAGCTAAAGGAGCTATTTAAGCATCCTGGGCATCCATAACACCTCAGCAATGCCACAGGCTGATTGCCTCCATGCCACGCCGCATTGATGCTGTAATCCGTGCAAAAGGATTCCCAACCAAGTACTGAGTGCATTAATGGACATTTTCTAATGTTTGATTTTGTTTTGCTGTTATCAATCTTTTTTTTTACTTGGTCTGAGGAAATATTCTAATATTTAGAGATAGGATATTTGAGTTTTCATAAGCTGTAAGCCATAATCAGCAATATTAATAGAATAAAGGCTTGCAATATTTCAGTTGATTTGTAATGAATCCAGAATGCATGACATTTTTGTTTTTTTAATTGCATTACAGAAAATAAAGAACTTTATCACAATATTCTAATTTTCTGAGACAGTCCTGTATGTGTTAGTTATCTGTATTTCTCCGTGACTGAATCTTACATGAAAAGCTCCTGTAATGGAAGTTTTTCCTAGTAGATCTGTTAAGAAGGAATGATGTCTCTCTTAATCAAAGTTGTCTTAAGTCCGTTTATTCCTGCAGGAAGGAAAAGTCTGTCACCGGTCATAGCAGCCTGTGACACAAGATTCAAAAAAAGCACAGTCATCAGGCCCCTTTTAACACAATCAGGTCTCCGCCCCCAAACCCCCATCAACGACCCAAAATTCCTAGTCTTCTCGAGAAACGTAAACACCCCCGCTTCCCGTGGCCAGAGCAGGAAAAGATCTCCCTTTGAACTGGGAAGTCAGCCTCTTTTACGACCCCCCATATTCGAATGAAGGACAATCAACAGACCCTTGATCCCAGCCCCCATCAATTTGGTCTTCATCTCTGAGGGTCATTTAAGGTTCGATTTGGGCCCTCTCGTCTTTCAACAAGACAACACTATATTTTACCATTACATTCCACTCTTTTGATTACATCATAATCACACAGTATGCAAAAATATAGCTTGTACATCATATTACGGAATCCTATAAGGTACAAATTCATTCATGGTTTAAAACACTACATTACTAGACAACACGTAAAAAATAAAAAAAACAATTTCAAAGAGAGGTATTTCTTGGTGCGTAGCAAGCATACATAAAACCCTTTTTGTTTTACACAGGAGATTCGTCGTCAGAGGATGAGACCTCGTACATGTCCTTAGAGTCGTCGTAGTAATCTGGACTAGGACATAAATCAGTCGTGTCGAGTCGTATGTCACTTGAGTCTGAAAGTTGTGTGTATTGCACCATCTGTATGGAAATGAGCTGTAATACGCAACGTTTCACCAAGGGAATAATACAGCATGTACAAACACAAACACACAGTAGAATGAGGGTGATAGGTAAACCAGAGCACAGGTTCCCGCCCATGCTGGAGTTAGCATCTGGAACCAGTGATCTCCACACAGCCAAACATGCCATGTGAGACTCCCTGTACCTTAATCAGCTGGCCAGTGAACTAAGTATTTATATGTGGAGTTAAGTAAACTTGCATTGGCTATACCTGGTTTCAGTGACACTAGACATTCGCTAGTATTGAACGGAGCGTGACTACATGTCGCATTATGGGTCACAACACACCCAGTGGTTGTCCATAAATACCTCCTTTTAGTCTGTCTTAGTGTTATCTGTCATAATAAGGTCTGTGAAGGCACAGAGTGCCTGTGTCGCTGTGACTTAGGTTTGACAGGAGTCGTCTGTTTATGCGAGTGTGGGAAAAGGGAACAGACAAAACACGATTCATTATAGCCGGTGTCTTTGTGAATTTACTTATTGTCGCCATCCAAACGTTGGTGCTTAGGGACCCTTCATTATCAGCATATTGCACCCATGGAGCGATGTGTTTAAGTTGTTGGACTATCTGTGTCTGTGCGATCAGCTGAGTTTTACCCGTTTCCACTACATCAATGTAAAACGCGCCGCATGGATCGGTGTCCTCTAGATAAGCAAACACAATATAACAACCACTGTCAGATATCTTAGCATCCCTTAACATAAGCAAGACTACTGGGGCGTACGGTTATGTTTGGTTGGTTACTGTTATTATACTGAGTGCGGTGGTGTCATTCCTAAGTTCTAGTCAGAGTATCGTGTGGTGGAGTTAGTGATGCAGTTGTTTTGTTCAACAAGTCGGTCAGTCGAGTTGAGAAGTCTGGTTGTATGTGGGAACTGTACAAAAGCAAAAGCAAAATAACTGCACATGCTACAATAAACATTAAACATATACTCAGCCGTGTGCCACAAAAGAGACGGAAAGGATTTCACGGTCGATTCATTTCAGGCATGATGATGAGATGATGAAACAGTCAACCAACTGGTTTGTGTGAACAGTTATGTTTAACTTCATCATGTTGTCCAAGTAGAAGCCGTTTATACAGATCCATGTACTCGTCCATATCAGACTCAGACCGGTCCGGTGGCAGCTCTGGAGCAAAAGCCTCCGCTAGCTTCATCAGGTTCCACCTGCAGATAGCTTGCTGGGCCTGGTAGGAGTACCCTTGGTCACGGGGGCGGACACGATGCCAGCACCCCGGAGTGCAGGGATGAGACGCACCAGCACGGAGCCACAGCGGCCAGTCACCTTGCAGGGCATGGTGTGGGGCTTGCCGCTTGTCCAGGACCTTGGCAGCCTCACGGACACCACGGGCAAGACCATCGTGAATTAGTGCGGTCTTGAACCTGGTGCGCTGACCAGCCCTGGTCTGCTTCTGGACCCGTCTTTGGCAGTTGAGTTGGTGACACAGAACCGTACCAGTCCGTCACTCGGTGTCGGTTGGTTCAGCTGGAGCTGGGACGTGTTTGCAGTGGGTCGCTCGTTCCCAGGTGGCTCGTTCTCCCATCTTAGCTGCTGTGTGGGTCACCAACAAGATCTGGAATGGACCTCGCCACCGCTTCGCTTTCCAGTTCATCCTTCTGAAGGCTGTCATCACCACCAAATCACCTAGTTGCAGTGAATGGAGTGACCTCGAAACTGGAGTCGGTACAGCTGGTGCTACCTGTTTTCTGACACTGGATAGAGATATTAATGCAGTAGGTCAACATTGCATTTCATGTATTGTTGTTGAGGGAGGACGTTCCCTCGGACTTCCCACACCAATGTGGAGTGCAAAAAGGATTTTGGATGGACCCAAGTTGCTGCGTGTTTGTCCTCTCATCCTGATGTGCATCAAAGCAGTGAGCTGAGCCTTGGGGGAGAGCTGTGTCTTTACAACACTTAGCCAATCTACATAACAACAAACCTTTTGTTATCAGGGATGATCGTTAGTTTCACAGTGGCAGTGGTTTTTTATACAATGTTGTGAGGCAAGAGGACACAACTGGATTGAAAAACAAAACTGTCAATTGCTCTGTTTGACTTAATTCATCTATTAAAATCTTGCAGGTCTCCTGACAATCTAAGCAGTAGAGTTAGAGCCAAGAGGAACTTGACTCACTCAGACCATATGTCTGCTATACTTAACAGTACTTTTATCTTCAGCATATGTTCAAACTATGGAACCTGTTGAGAAAATCTTTAGTGAATCAATTTGCTATCTATTAGACAACCTCTCCATCCCTTTGTCGCAAGGTGATCTAACCATGCGACAAACCCAACACATTGAGAAGAAAAAACATTTAGGGAGACAAGACCTCCCATAAGATCTGAGAAATCTAAAACGACCAAGTCAGCTGCCTATGCAGAGAAATGATGAGGAAGAGAATCATATACAAAAGTGGCCCAATCTTAATTAACATCAAAACCAATATGATCAGCTCCCATAGACAGATCACGTGATTTGGACTCATCCACCTAGAGAATGAAATCAAGGTTAGACAAATGAATATCAGAGAGGTTTAGACGAGGAGTTCACAGAACTTGGAGTTCTGCAAAACAGTTCCGCCATCCTCAGGTTCTGGAAAAAGAAATTTAGGGTTAAAAACATTGCAGCGTTTAACCGTGACATTCAGCATGTCAAAGAAACACGTGTGCCAACGCAGGTAACGTGCTGCGGAAAGGTGAGACGATTTCTGTTCGAGGAGAATCAACGAAACCGAATGTGGAACCAGTAAAGTTAGTGGAGCATAACCCACTATGTCACGAGAGGCCATGAGAGCCTTCTCTGCATCTGCTACTGCGCGGAGAAAATGTGGTAAACCTGCAACGACAGGATCGAGTTTTGCGGAGAAATATACAACCAGTCGCAAGTTATTGCCATGAGACTGTAAGAGAACCGATGTCATACAGCCAGAACGTTCATCAACTGTTTGAGTGAACGGTTTGTGAGGATCAGGCAGACCCAAAGTGGGTGGAGTCTGTAAGGCGCATTTCATAACTGTGAAAGTTTCTGAGGCTGCAGGGAGCCACTGAATTTTGTCATGAGCAATACGATTTTTACCATGTATCAATGCGGACAGTTCAAGCTGAGAGTAATTTGGAATAAATGAACGATAGTAAGAACATATGCCCAAAAATGACATTTGTTTCGTTGGTTGAAGTTTTGGAAGCGTCACAATTGAGGCAATGCGTGTAGACGAGAGTGTTTTGCCTTTACCGGAAATATCGTGACCTAGGAAATGGACATTCTGTGAAACAAACTGTAGTTTAGACAGGCTGGCCTAATGTCCCTCTGCTGCCCTGTGTGTTACAGGGGTCACTGTACCCGTCTCCCACTGTTTCTGTGAGGGAGAGGCAATCAAAGGGTAATTAACACATGACACCCAGGAAGTGCCTTGAGTCAACACAAGAGCCTCCAAGCCATCTCACAACAGCCCCAATGAGGCGAGCAGATGCACACAGTCCACTGTCAAAACCAAAGCAAATCAAAATTGCCACAAAACAAAATGTTGCATCCAATGATACTTGAGATTAAAAAAATTATGGTGTACGGATTTGGAAACAGTGACTTACAAATGGACTTCTGCATTAACTGCCTGTAAGTCCTTCACCCCCACTCTTTTGGTGCTCCGTTATCTCTGATCTTCCTCAAAGGAAAAATGTAAGTACTGACAGGTGAGCTATTGCAGGGGATGATTACGCCTGCCTGCAAAAGAAAGTTAACACAGGAGTTATGCCATCAATAGCTTAGTGATGTTTTGCAAAGCCGAAACAAGAATTTAGGTGTGATGCCCACAGGTTGTGCATTTCTGTCCTACGTCCTATTTACCCGTCGCCCAGAGGGAAGAGGGAACTTCCTGTAAGGGTGGGGGAGACTGCAGGCGTCAGCAAGAAATGAGACAGTGTGTGGCTTATCATCATCAAACAAATACACAGAGCGTAAGGCAGATGTGCAGAATAGAAGTGTAGAATAGTTTTTTGTGAATACCTGTGCGCGGTGAATACATCACCTGAAAATCACCTGTTGCTTTCCAATCTGTGATAGACTGAAATTTCAGCACAAAATATCCCAAGTCTCTACATTGATCAGTCTGACACCTGAACAAGGAGACGTGTGGGTAGGAGGAGTCCACTTTGATCAGCTGTTTCCAGGGTCTGTGAGGATAACAGAAAACTGTACATCTCCAATTAGACCACACATAGTAGAACATTGGAGAATATAATTAAAATCCTAAAACAAATGTATTCATATGTAGCATATTTTCCCAAGGAAACATATGCTGTACACTGCATGTGTGTGGAGCTCATTACTTCAGTACAAGGATAAGCCTCTGATACACACATCAAAGTGTGATGGGCTATCTTGGACCATGGTCATGTTGGATGGAAGTGCGTACGACTTTTAAACCTTTCAGGTGTGGAAATCAAACTGATTACCATACTTCAGCTTCAAGTCTCTGCTGAAAAAAACTTACAGAAAAGATGCCTGAGCACCAAAAAAATTCATGCTTAGTCCTTTTCTTAAAAAAAAAAAAAACATACGCGAGTCGAACCGTAAATAATATCTTTTAACGTCAACCCTAAGGTTCCTACAAAATAGACATATTGTCCACTAAGTTTAGGGTGAGACAAAACATTTTGTTCCACAAATCTAAGTTTGTGGTTCTTGAATCTACAAGAAAAAAAACACCTTAAAATCCCCCTACTATCAAAATAGTTTCTGGTAATTTTTAAAAGGCTCAGTGGTATATTATATACATACATTCTGTCCCTGCAACTGACTTTGATGCCCGTTCTAAATATATGATTGTATCTGTGCATGTATGTGCGTGTATGTGCGTGTGTTTGCGGTTAGTAGAGCATGCTTTCCTTCATTTGCATGTGTGTGTGTGTCTTTCTCACCCCTCCTCTCTGCTATTCCAACAGAATTTCGCCCTTTCTCTCTTCATGCCCCCACCTCACGTCAGCCAGATTCCTGATGTCTTTGTGCTTTCTGGACATGGTTTTGTCCCACTGTGGACACTCAAAAGCCCAATGTCCTCTCTGGTAGCAGATACAGCATTCGTGTCTATCTGCCTGTGATGCCGGTATCCACGTCCACGTCCTCTGCCACGTCTGTTGAATCCTGTGTTCCAACGTGGAGCTTGGTCTCTTGTCATGCATTGATTTGAGCCAAGTGCAGTTGTTGTTCTTTTGACACAGTCTTTTGTTCTTGTCGGCTGTGTCTTGCTTCTCCGCATGAGGTCTGAGGTGAGCTTTTTCACAGCTGATGCAGCTCAATCTTACTGCTGCAGAGATGGCACTCCTGATTAGCTGGGACCTCACCTCTGGCTTTTGGTTCTTGAAGGCCGCTTGTTTGTTGAATACAGCGTGCAGCTTGGTGTAATATTCTGTCGCTTTCAGCAGCTTGTTGTCTGCAGGCTGTTGATTGGCTGGTGTGAATATGGTGGAGGGCATAAGTCTGAGATCAGGATCCATTCTGTGTGCAACAAGAGAGAAAAGGATTCCCGAGAAGCTTTGTCTGCTCCGGTCATGTTAGCATCTACTTCAGGCATCATTACACATATTACCTTCCTTTCCCTAAATTCTGCATTATCATTCCCCATTTTTAAACACCTTTTATGAACACACTATTTTGTTCAAACAGGTAAACAGTCTAAAGATTCATCCCCATATCTCATTATTCGTTATTTTCCCTTTTTCCCTCATCACATCCACTTCCTTTTTACTCTGTGAACCTCCTATTTTCCTTTAGGGTGGTCTAAGTATACTTATTTTTTAAAATACAATCGTCACTGTAAGTTCCAATTTCCTAACTGGAGAACCCAATCGGTCAAGAACCTGGAAATACGATCTTCAAGGACCTGAAGTTAGTCCTGTATTATCTCGCATTACTCATCCCTTTCTTCCTTATCGGTCAAGAACCTGGAAATACGATCTTCAAGGACCTGAAGTTAGTCCTGTATTATCTCGCATTACTCATCCCTTTCTTCCTTGTCGGTCAAGAACCTGGAAATACGATCTTCATCGCATTACTCATTCCTTTCTTCCTTGTCGGTCAAGAACCTGGAAATACGATCTTCATCGCATTACTCATTCCTTTCTTCCTTGTCGGTCAAGAACCTGGAAATACGATCTTCATCGCATTACTCATTCCTTTCTTCCTTGTCGGTCAAGAACCTGGAAATACGATCTTCAAGGCCCCTAATTGGGTCCTGTATTTTATCGCATTACTCAGTCCTGTCTTCCTTAGTAAAAACGGAATGGATGATGATGAATCAGGAACATTTTACAATTATTTTATGAATCAACACACATTTTAAGTAACAGGCTAAGACAAATTATCATCATTAGAGACCATATCTTTAAACAGAATTTGTTTAATTCTCCGGTTTTATCAATTATTTTACGAAGTTCTACGTCTTCGTAATCTCTAACTCAATTTTAAATTTGGAATATCAACTTCTTACCAGATCTGAAGAAAATTGCTTCCTTGTTTGATCGTTGTGAAGTAGATCTGACTCGTTGGGCACAGGACCCCTCTCTCTTTGTCTAATGAGGTATGGGGCAGAACCAGTTTTTTGGTTCTGAAGTGGCCACTACCCTGCACGCCATCAGAGTTCAGACGAAGCTTCAAACGATCCCACTTCTGACACCAAATGTAATGGAAGTTTTTCCTAGTAGATCTGTTAAGAAGGAATGATGTCTCTCTTAATCAAAGTTGTCTTAAGTCCGTTTATTCCTGCAGGAAGGAAAAGTCTGTCACCGGTCATAGCAGCCTGTGACACAAGATTAAAAAAAAGCACAGTCATCAGGCCCCTTTTAACACAATCAGGTCTCCGCCCCCAAACCCCCATCAACGACCCAAAATTCCTAGTCTTCTCGAGAAACGTAAACACCCCCGCTTCCCGTGGCCAGAGCAGGAAAAGATCTCCCTTTGAACTGGGAAGTCAGCCTCTTTTACGACCCCCCATATTCGAATGAAGGACAATCAACAGACCCTTGATCCCAGCCCCCATCAATTTGGTCTTCATCTCTGAGGGTCATTTAAGGTTCGATTTGGGCCCTCTCGTCTTTCAACAAGACAACACTATATTTTACCATTACACTCCCCAGCTGATTTCCTTCATTTATCTGCACTTCTTCCTAACCTCCACTAGATGGCAGCCTTAGTTTGAGCACAAACAGCTAAAGACATCGCTGAGGTGTGACGCTTTTCTGGTCACCAGACACTCATAATCATAATCACAATCACAATCACAGCTATTTCTCATCAGAGGATATGAGTTTTATATTTTAAATTCCTGAATAATGAGCTGTTGAATCTGATCCTGTTATCTATCACTTTATGTATTATTATTACCCTGCACACACGTGAACATGTTCTTACCGTTTGGTCTCTATTAAATCATTTTCTTTCACATATGCTCATATATATATATATATATATATATATATATATATATATATATATATATATATGTTCTCTAAAATGTGTTTTGAACAACGTGTTACTTTTGTAATGGTTATGTGCTTTATGAGGATTTGATTGGCCGGATGAAGCTCAAATGGAAGAACTTAAGACAAGTTAGCAAAATGTACAGTCTGAATGGCCAAGAATGATTCATATCAAAATATATATCACTGATTTGTTTGCATTCATCACCTTGGTGTTCTAATTTGTTCAATGGAACATAAAACAAAAAGCATTTTGTTAGATTAAACAGGGTTCGTCAGAGTACAGCAGCAGAGCACACAGTAGTAAAACAATATAATATAAATACATAATAAAACAGTAATAAAAACAGTAAAGAAGAATGCAATAGCAGTATTAAATATACAGACGCAGTAAAAACAGTATATGAAAAGTATTTAAATGTGTTTATATTGCGCCAGATGATGAACGTAATTAAAGTGTTATAAACAGTGGCGGCTGGTGACATTTTTTTGGGGGGGGGCGCAGTTGGGCGGCGCGGTTTAAATAGCACTCCACAATGAGAAGAAAAGATGTTTGGAGTAGAATATTCTAAAAAACAAAGCTTTATTTCAAGAAAACACAGTGCTCAACACTGTCCAATAACAACTATCAACAAACTGTAACTTTGGGCATGAGAGGTTCAGAGCAGAATGGTTTAAGAAACATTCAATGTGGTGGCCAGAGCAACTTCAGGGAATACATTGACGTAGCATTCAAACTGGGGGCCCTGCAGTAAGGTGGCACTGGTGAGGTGGTCTTTGAAGGCAAAGCGTTCCCTGGTGTGTCCAAGTATGGTGTCACAAACCTACAGATAAATATATAGAGAGAGACAGTAAGATAAGTTGTGGGGAAATATCTACGACAAACAGGCTTCATACTACAGACAAAAAACTATGTTTTGTGTGTCTTGATGGCTCAGCAACATAGACAAAAGGCCAGGAGCCACCTTGATGGCTGTAGCTATGACACACGCACGCACACGCACACGCACACACACACACACACACACACACGCGCGTTGGGGGTTGAATTGGTATTTTAGATAAAGTTATAGCCTGATATGATATCCACCCAAATCTAACAATGTCCAACATGTGTTCTGCTGTGGGAAAGATAAAACATTAAACTCTAACAGGCATCTGCTGATTTTGACACTCACTTCTGCAGCAATCCTTCAAGCTCATCTTCCTTCACAGCCGGCGCTTCCTCGGCTGCTCAGAGCCACTGCACACGGAGCCTCCAGCTAGCAGCTCCGGTTAGCATGTAGCTTGGTGCATGTAGCTTAGGGTGACCATATTTTCATTTGGGAAAACCAGGACACCTTTTCGGGGGGGGGGGGGGGGGGGCGGGGGCGGGGGCGGGGCGGGGGCGGGGCGGGGGCGGGGGGGGGGGGGGGCGGGGCGGTCATGTGGAGGATGCCTGCTGCTTTAATAGTATTTTATTATTATTCAATTATACCGGTATATTATATTATATAGATAGAACAAGATATTTACAGTTGGTTTATTAAAAATGCTTTTCAGTAAAAGTCAATAACAATAACTCCAATAACAAATGATAATTTTATTCAAAATGCTTGAGTCAACAATTCCTGTAATGAATGAACAGCACAATGAAAGAAATAATGTTGCATCTTAACATCCTTCACTTAACAAGTTAACAATAACTCTGAACTCGAAATAACACTCACTTAGCCTCAGTAATGAACAAAATAAAGTCTGTTTTGTAGGGCTATTGGGGGGGGGGGGGAATTAACCAATGAGCTGATTTACAATCATTGAAAATAATTAAAATAAATAACAAATGAGCTCATTTACAATCAGGTAGCCTATTGGAGAAAATAAATTAACAAATGAGCATAATACAAAAAAAACTCTCTTGTATACTCGAAAAAATAACTTAAAATATACAAAAAAAAATAAAAAATATCAACACACCATCTTAACTTCCCTGCTTAATCCTCGTCTCCCTCTTCATCTGTTTTGTCCTCCTCTTCGTCTGGTTTTTCTTCCTCGTCCTTCTTTGCCCATTTGTATTTTGCTGTAGAGCTGATCTTCTTCAGCAGTGTCTTGTGGCCCAACATGTACGTGTGAAAGTCCTTGCATGACATATCTTTGAGATTGTATTGCACAAATAGGATCCCTTTCAAAGATGGAACTGAGAGCTGGTTCCTCTCCTTTGTCCACTGGCTCTGCATCAGTGAAAACACTCTCTCCACATTTGCATTATGTGGAGAAAGTGCGAAGACAAACTGTGCCATCCTCAGCAGCTCCGAGTAGCATCCGATGCTTTTGGCCTTCTCGAAGTACTTGACCCACCTCTGGTGCACCTGCAGGCCCATGAATGCTTCATCCTCACTGCAGCTTTCCACAAATTTCTTTAAATTGGACACTTGGTCAAAGCATTTCACATCGTCAATTGCCACCCCTTTCTCCTCAAGGTACTTGATGCAGGCCTCCACATCATCCCACTTAGGTGCCTCGCTCATGTCCATCCACATGAAAGGTGTGAATTCTTCCATGGGCGCCATCCATTTCTCCAGGTACTCCAAGCATGAGCTATACATGCCTAGCACATCCGCCATGAACTTGTCACATCCCTCTCCAAGTCCTTCTCTGCGGTGTGCGGCAAGCAGTCCCTTGACTTTCAGGGACATGAAATTATTGGTCTTCCGTTCAATAACAACGTTGTGGATGCTGCTCAATATTTTCTTGATTTCCATGATGGAGTTGTCCTCCCTTTCCATCTCCTGAATGTGGCAGTGGAAGATCGACATGAGGGAGTGCATGTGCCACAAATACACCTCACTAAAAGGGTTTTCAAAAAAAACCTTGATCATCACAGGTGGCTTTTCTTGGGATAAAAAGAATGCTTTTAGAGCAGGGAACATCTGCAGCATCCTCTCTATTCCTGGGAATAGAGAGAGCCACCTGGTCTTGCTGTGTGACAGCATCCTCCTGTATTCCACATCCACAAAATCGCAGTACTCTTTGAGGGACTCTGTGCGCACAGTGTATATGTGGAAGTACTGGTAGATTTTGAAAATGATATTTTCAATGTCCACATTAAGCCTATCTGCCCCGTGATGGACACAGTTGTTAAGGATATGTGCTGGGCATCCCACGCCAATCAATGTTTTGTTTTGTAGCAGCCTCTTCAAATGTGCAAACACATTATTTCCCCCTTCGTCACGCCGAGTTCCACCAAAATTGGTGTTGCAATTGTCGCCGGTAAATGCGACGCATTTGGAGGCCAAATTGTTTTTCGTCAATGTTTGCATTAAGTAATTGGCGATGGTCGTTGCAGTCTCGTTGGGTGTATCTTGCACTTCAATTAGTTTACTCTGAACACCACCCGCCTTCCAATCAAAATACTGAATAATGATGGGGAAGATTTTCACCGCACCACGATTGCTCCCATCAGTACTTACACCACAATAAGGGATGTCTTTTAGTGCTTCGTGCGCCACTTTTACAGAATGCGGTGCCAGTACACTATCAACAATAGCCTCGGTCTTAGTTCGGGCACAACTAAACTTTTTAGCAGTGTCTGAATCGGGGAGGGTCTTTTTGAGTAATGCACTAGTGCAGTCCATGGATCTGTAACTGCAGTGGTGTTTCACTGTGTGAAATGACCACGCAGCCTCCGCTGCATTCACTGCATCCTCGTTCCCTGGTCTAAGAAAGTACTGTGTGATCGAGCGAGCACTACCCTCGCCTCGGACAGCTGTTTTGTGCTTCTCGGTGTCCAGGTGGATTTTCAGATCTCTTGCGCCTCCATTGGACATCGAGACATATGTGCCTGCTTTGCACACTGTGCACAAGGCTTCCCATTTGTCTCGACCCGGTCTGAAAGCCGGGAAACTCTTTAGTAATTCGTCGGTAAACGAGCACTTGCGCTTCGGCATGTTGCTTCCGTATGACTGACAGTCACGTTGTCTACGTTCTGATTAATAGGGCTGACAGCATAGGGGCGGGGATTAGGCTACGTCGCACGCAGCGCCGTGGGCAGTGCCCTAGTGCATGTAAATGTAATGGTCCAAAGAAGGTAATTTTAAAAACCAGGACATTTCCTCACTTTCTAAAAATAACCCGGGACACCCGGGACAGGACGTGAAATACGGACATGTCCCGGGAAATACGGACGTATGGTCACCCTAATGTAGCTTCACTGCTTTGCTGCTGAATATTTAAATCCGGACGTTCGGGTCCCAACTCTTTCAGCCTCTTCTTGTCAACATCTGATCGTGGATTGAAAGGTGTTTCGCGTAGAGATACCACAGAGTTTTCAGTCGCCATACTAACATAATCAAAGTCTCTGCTAGCTGTGTTGCTCGCGTAGCTAAGTGGGAGCTATATGGATGTGAGGGAATGATAAAGGTCTCTGATTGGACGAATAGTCCAACCACGTTGCAATAAGAAACGATGTCATTGGCTAGGG
>JBAMJR010000271.1:517500-520000 GCA_038501785.1 Myoxocephalus aenaeus
GTATCACTGTGTGTTGGCTCAGTTAAGACTTTTATAATTACATTTCCTGAGTCCTTTAATCAACATGTAAACGTTGACTGTGTGTGTGATGAACGCAACAACCAATACAGACGTGTACTGCGTGTTTCACCGTGTTCACTAACGCAGTCTAATGTGTGAGTGACCCACAAGACGCACGTTTCTCTTCACAAATCAAACCCGGTCTGCTCGGCAGCAGCAGATCAGATCACGCTCAGAGGGAACAGACGTGTGGTAACAGCATCCTGAATGCAAAGCAGAGGACAGCTTAGAACACGGCAGGCGTGTTGTGGCACAGTGGAGGATGCAGATGTTGAGGTTACTGTGTGTCTTTGACCTGGTTTACAGAGATATTCAAAGTGCTCAGCTACTCCTGTTGTCATTACAATATGACAAGATGTGCAAACACACACACACACACACACACACACACACACTTGTTGTCGTATCAGCAGCAGCTCAAGCCATGGTGCAAACATGTTGGTTGTGTTTCTTAATTGGGTCTGGTTTTATTCAAGGTTCAGACACATTTTGACTAATGGATTTCATGACTTTTAACCAAATGTCCATGAGCAAACATCTAGTGAAATCTGGGTGTAAACAGTAAAAAGTGAGTAAATGTAGTATTTAAACTAACAATGAGAATACAAAGCATACAGTAAACCTTAAATGACACAAATGAATGAGACAATAGTTTGATTAAAAGAATAAACATTTATATAGATGCCTGTATGTATGCCTGCTTATATTCTGAGTCTTTCTTTTAAAAGCATATTCATTATTTCAAACTCAGCGTAAATGAACGATGAACACATGAATATAACACATTTACATGACTTTTACTAAACTTTTGGGGTTTTATATTTTTTTCAAGGACTTTTCCAGGCCTGGAAATAACCATTTTAAAAATTCCATGACTTCTCCAGGTTTTCCATGACCGTAAGAACCCTGTATTGTATGCTAATAGCATTGCCAGATGTCCAGAAAGGCCATATTTGTTTCTGGCTTGACATACTGCCATTTTCTGCCCGTAGTTGCTAGGGGAAGTGACGCCAGCAGCGAACGGCTGCGTTCACGGCGGAGGAAACAAATCGGAAAGTAGAGTGACGCTGCGAACGATTAGGCGTTAAGTCTCTCAGCGAAATCCGCCTCCATCCTTTTAATTCGCGGCAATAACGACCCTGTGAGTACGGAGGACATAAACTACGCGTCCCGCACTATCCAACCATATCGATATCTTAGCTCTTCGGTCCTCGGAAAGGCGCAAAAAAGATGGTGACATTTGTACGTTGTTACAAAGGGAGCTCGGGTTCTGGGTGGGCGGGGGTTGTTGTAAAGCAGTCGATGAAGGTGGACTGACCGAGGCAACGTAAACAAGAGGTGAGCCGCTTAACGCTAACGAGACGCAGCGGTTTATCCACCGGGACACACCAACGCCACGGACGGAGTCAACGGTTTGCTGCCCGCGAAATGGAGCTGAGAGTGGGGAACCGGTACAGACTGGGCAGGAAGATCGGAAGTGGCTCCTTCGGGGACATCTATTTAGGTAAGGAGTCCACCGTGAGGGTCTGCGTTCACATCCCGAGCGGCGGATCCAGGGCGCTCGCTTCTGAGCCCTTACAACACGGCTCGAGTCCCGTTACCGGCCGCGTCCCGGTTTGTTTAACCTCGCAGCCGTCAAGCTAAAGCGGAACTGTTTACTTCTCCTTGTCAAAGTAAAAACACACACACCGTCCAGCTGGTCCGCGGGACAGACGCTCGTGTGGAGAGACCGCTATACTGGGTTCACTGGGTTCACTGGGTTCACTGGTCAAATGGGCTCCGACGACATGTCCACCGAGATCAGCAAAAGACAGCTTGACCCTGAAGAGGAGCTCTGCACCATCCTGAGACCTGAGGCCCGACGAGCAGGAGCCCGAACACCAGAGTGTGTGTGTGTGTGTGTGTGTGTGTGATCACATGAACACTGGGCAGACTGGTTCTTCCCGCTGATGGTGGCATCAGGTCTCTGTGCAGACTGAGAGGAGCTGACCTCTGACCTCTGGCCACAGGCCTGTGATGGGGACTGGGTGTTGACCTGTTTCTGTGCTCCAGTGGTGAAGCTGCACTAAGTGTTTGGCACCGCGCTTCTTAAACACAAAAGCTGTTCTGTGGGCTCCGAACTAATAGTTTAGCTTTTCTCTGCCAGTACTCTAAGCAGGCCTCTTGCTCAACCTGCAGCGTGTTGGACAATCTGGAAGAGAGGTGTTCTGTCGGTTAATGAATCCTTTAATCATTTCCACACAATCCCCTTGTGACAAGTTCGTGAAATGTGTTTTTTGTTTTGTGACATCATATTTTACACAGAAACATGGGACTGTTTGTGTTTACGAACACATTCAAGAGGTTTTTACTGTCATGTGCACAGATAACAGAGTTACTCTGTACAATGCAAAGCTTGTTTAGCTGGGTCCTCCTAACACAACATCACAATACACTTAAG
>JBAMJR010000271.1:530000-582500 GCA_038501785.1 Myoxocephalus aenaeus
CTCGTCTAGTCGCTCATGTCTAGTCACACTCTTCTAGTCGCTCATGTCTAGTCACACTCGTCTAGTCGCTCATGTCTAGTCACACTCGTCTAGTCGCTCATGTCTAGTCACACTCGTCTAGTCGCTCATGTCTAGTCACACTCGTCTAGTCGCTCATGTCTAGTCACACTCGTCTAGTCGCTCATGTCTAGTCACACTCGTCTAGTCGCTCATGTCTAGTCACACTCGTCTAGTCGCTCATGTCTAGTCACACTCGTCTAGTCGCTCATGTCTAGTCACACTCGTCTAGTCGCTCATGTCTAGTCACACTCGTCTAGTCGCTCATGTCTAGTCACACTCGTCTAGTCGCTCATGTCTAGTCACACTCGTCTAGTCGCTCATGTCTAGTCACACTCGTCTAGTCACTCATGTCTAGTCACACTCGTCTAGTCACACTCGTCTAGTCGCTCATGTCTAGTCACACTCGTCTAGTCGCTCATGTCTAGTCGCTCATGTCTAGTCACACTCGTCTAGTCACACTCGTCTAGTCGCTCATGTCTAGTCACACTCGTCTAGTCGCTCATGTCTAGTCACACTCGTCTAGTCGCTCATGTCTAGTCACACTCGTCTAGTCGCTCATGTCTAGTCACACTCGTCTAGTCGCTCATGTCTAGTCACACTCTTCTAGTCGCTCATGTCTAGTCACACTCTTCTAGTCGCTCATGTCTAGTCACACTCTTCTAGTCGCTCATGTCTAGTCACACTCTTCTAGTCGCTCATGTCTAGTCACACTCGTCTAGTCGCTCATGTCTAGTCACACTCGTCTAGTCGCTCATGTCTAGTCACACTCGTCTAGTCGCTCATGTCTAGTCACACTCGTCTAGTCGCTCATGTCTAGTCACACTCGTCTAGTCGCTCATGTCTAGTCACACTCGTCTAGTCGCTCATGTCTAGTCACACTCGTCTAGTCGCTCATGTCTAGTCACACTCGTCTAGTCGCTCATGTCTAGTCACACTCGTCTAGTCGCTCATGTCTAGTCACACTCGTCTAGTCGCTCATGTCTAGTCACACTCGTCTAGTCGCTCATGTCTAGTCACACTCGTCTAGTCGCTCATGTCTAGTCACACTCGTCTAGTCGCTCATGTCTAGTCACACTCGTCTAGTCGCTCATGTCGTCACACTCGTCTAGTCGCTCATGTCTAGTCACACTCGTCTAGTCACACTCTTCTAGTCACACTCGTCTAGTCGCTCATGTCTAGTCACACTCGTCTAGTCGCTCGTCTAGTCACACTCGTCTAGTCGCTCATGTCTAGTCACACTCTTCTAGTCGCTCATGTCTAGTCACACTCTTCTAGTCGCTCATGTCTAGTCACACTCTTCTAGGCGCTCATGTCTAGTCACACTCTTCTAGTCGCTCATGTCTAGTCACACTCGTCTAGTCACACTCGTCTAGTCGCTCATGTCTAGTCACACTCGTCTAGTCGCTCATGTCTAGTCACACTCGTCTAGTCGCTCATGTCTAGTCACACTCGTCTAGTCGCTCATGTCTAGTCACACTCTTCTAGTCGCTCATGTCTAGTCGCTCATGTCTAGTCACACTCGTCTAGTCGCTCATGTCTAGTCACACTCTTCTAGTCACACTCGTCTAGTCACACTCGTCTAGTCGCTCATGTCTAGTCACACTCGTCTAGTCGCTCATGTCTAGTCACACTCTTCTAGTCACACTCGTCTAGTCACACTCTTCTAGTCGCTCATGTCTAGTCACACTCTTCTAGTCACACTCGTCTAGTCACACTCTTCTAGTCGCTCATGTCTAGTCACACTCGTCTAGTCGCTCATGTCTAGTCACACTCGTCTAGTCGCTCATGTCTAGTCACACTCTTCTAGTCGCTCATGTCTAGTCACACTCTTCTAGTCGCTCATGTCTAGTCACACTCTTCTAGTCACACTCGTCTAGTCACACTCTTCTAGTCGCTCATGTCTAGTCACACTCTTCTAGTCACACTCGTCTAGTCACACTCTTCTAGTCGCTCATGTCTAGTCACACTCTTCTAGTCGCTCATGTCTAGTCACACTCTTCTAGTCGCTCATGTCTAGTCACACTCGTCTAGTCGCTCATGTCTAGTCACACTCGTCTAGTCGCTCATGTCTAGTCACACTCTTCTAGTCACACTCGTCCAGTCACACTCTTCTAGTCGCTCATGTCTAGTCACACTCTTCTAGTCACACTCGTCTAGTCACACTCTTCTAGTCGCTCATGTCTAGTCACACTCTTCTAGTCACACTCGTCTAGTCACACTCGTCTAGTCGCTCATGTCTAGTCACACTCGTCTAGTCGCTCATGTCTAGTCACACTCTTCTAGTCACACTCGTCTAGTCACACTCGTCTAGTCGCTCATGTCTAGTCACACTCGTCTAGTCGCTCATGTCTAGTCACACTCTTCTAGTCACACTCGTCTAGTCACACTCTTCTAGTCGCTCATGTCTAGTCACACTCTTCTAGTCACACTCGTCTAGTCACACTCTTCTAGTCGCTCATGTCTAGTCACACTCGTCTAGTCGCTCATGTCTAGTCACACTCGTCTAGTCGCTCATGTCTAGTCACACTCTTCTAGTCGCTCATGTCTAGTCACACTCTTCTAGTCGCTCATGTCTAGTCACACTCTTCTAGTCACACTCGTCTAGTCACACTCTTCTAGTCGCTCATGTCTAGTCACACTCTTCTAGTCACACTCGTCTAGTCACACTCTTCTAGTCGCTCATGTCTAGTCACACTCTTCTAGTCGCTCATGTCTAGTCACACTCTTCTAGTCGCTCATGTCTAGTCACACTCGTCTAGTCGCTCATGTCTAGTCACACTCGTCTAGTCGCTCATGTCTAGTCACACTCTTCTAGTCACACTCGTCCAGTCACACTCTTCTAGTCGCTCATGTCTAGTCACACTCTTCTAGTCACACTCGTCTAGTCACACTCTTCTAGTCGCTCATGTCTAGTCACACTCTTCTAGTCGCTCATGTCTAGTCACACTCGTCTAGTCGCTCATGTCTAGTCACACTCTTCTAGCCGCTCATGTCTAGTCACACTCGTCTAGTCGCTCATGTCTAGTCACACTCGTCTAGTCGCTCATGTCTAGTCACACTCGTCTAGTCGCTCATGTCTAGTCACACTCGTCTAGTCGCTCATGTCTAGTCACACTCGTCTAGTCGCTCATGTCTAGTCACACTCGTCTAGTCGCTCATGTCTAGTCACACTCGTCTAGTCGCTCATGTCTAGTCACACTCGTCTAGTCGCTCATGTCTAGTCACACTCGTCTAGTCGCTCATGTCTAGTCACACTCGTCTAGTCGCTCATGTCTAGTCACACTCGTCTAGTCGCTCATGTCTAGTCACACTCGTCTAGTCGCTCATGTCTAGTCACACTCGTCTAGTCGCTCATGTCTAGTCACACTCGTCTAGTCGCTCATGTCTAGTCACACTCGTCTAGTCGCTCATGTCTAGTCACACTCGTCTAGTCGCTCATGTCTAGTCACACTCGTCTAGTCGCTCATGTCTAGTCACACTCGTCTAGTCGCACTCGTCTAGTCGCTCATGTCTAGTCACACTCGTCTAGTCGCTCATGTCTAGTCACACTCTTCTAGTCGCTCATGTCTAGTCACACTCGTCTAGTCGCTCATGTCTAGTCACACTCGTCTAGTCGCTCATGTCTAGTCACACTCTTCTAGTCACACTCGTCTAGTCACACTCGTCTAGTCGCTCATGTCTAGTCACACTCGTCTAGTCACTCATGTCTAGTCACACTCGTCTAGTCACACTCGTCTAGTCGCTCATGTCTAGTCACACTCGTCTAGTCGCTCATGTCTAGTCACACTCTTCTAGTCACACTCGTCTAGTCACACTCGTCTAGTCGCTCATGTCTAGTCACACTCGTCTAGTCGCTCATGTCTAGTCACACTCGTCTAGTCGCTCATGTCTAGTCACACTCTTCTAGTCACACTCGTCTAGTCACACTCGTCTAGTCACACTCGTCTAGTCGCTCATGTCTAGTCACACTCGTCTAGTCGCTCATGTCTAGTCACACTCTTCTAGTCACACTCGTCTAGTCACACTCGTCTAGTCGCTCATGTCTAGTCACACTCGTCTAGTCGCTCATGTCTAGTCACACTCGTCTAGTCGCTCATGTCTAGTCACACTCGTCTAGTCGCTCATGTCTAGTCACACTCTTCTAGTCGCTCATGTCTAGTCACACTCTTCTAGTCGCTCATGTCTAGTCACACTCGTCTAGTCGCTCATGTCTAGTCACACTCTTCTAGTCGCTCATGTCTAGTCACACTCGTCTAGTCGCTCATGTCTAGTCGCTCATGTCTAGTCACACTCGTCTAGTCGCTCATGTCTAGTCACACTCGTCTAGTCACTCATGTCTAGTCACACTCGTCTAGTCACACTCGTCTAGTCGCTCATGTCTAGTCACACTCGTCTAGTCGCTCATGTCTAGTCGCTCATGTCTAGTCACACTCGTCTAGTCACACTCGTCTAGTCGCTCATGTCTAGTCACACTCGTCTAGTCGCTCATGTCTAGTCACACTCGTCTAGTCGCTCATGTCTAGTCACACTCGTCTAGTCGCTCATGTCTAGTCACACTCGTCTAGTCGCTCATGTCTAGTCACACTCTTCTAGTCGCTCATGTCTAGTCACACTCTTCTAGTCGCTCATGTCTAGTCACACTCGTCTAGTCGCTCATGTCTAGTCACACTCTTCTAGTCGCTCATGTCTAGTCACACTCGTCTAGTCGCTCATGTCTAGTCACACTCGTCTAGTCGCTCATGTCTAGTCACACTCGTCTAGTCGCTCATGTCTAGTCACACTCGTCTAGTCGCTCATGTCTAGTCACACTCGTCTAGTCGCTCATGTCTAGTCACACTCGTCTAGTCGCTCATGTCTAGTCACACTCGTCTAGTCGCTCATGTCTAGTCACACTCGTCTAGTCGCTCATGTCTAGTCACACTCGTCTAGTCGCTCATGTCTAGTCACACTCGTCTAGTCGCTCATGTCGTCACACTCGTCTAGTCGCTCATGTCTAGTCACACTCGTCTAGTCGCTCATGTCTAGTCACACTCGTCTAGTCGCTCATGTCTAGTCACACTCTTCTAGTCGCTCATGTCTAGTCACACTCGTCTAGTCACACTCTTCTAGTCGCTCGTGTCTAGTCACACTCTTCTAGTCGCTCATGTCTAGTCACACTCGTCTAGTCACACTCGTCTAGTCGCTCATGTCTAGTCACACTCTTCTAGTCGCTCATGTCTAGTCACACTCGTCTAGTCACACTCGTCTAGTCGCTCATGTCTAGTCACACTCTTCTAGTCACACTCGTCTAGTCGCTCATGTCTAGTCACACTCTTCTAGTCGCTTGTGTCTAGTCACACTCTTCTAGTCGCTTGTGTCTAGTCACACTCTTCTAGTCGCTCGTGTCTAGTCACACTCTTCTAGTCGCTCGTGTCTAGTCACACTCGTCTAGTCGCTCGTGTCTAGTCACACTCGTCTAGTCGCTCGTGTCTAGTCACACTCGTCTAGTCGCTCGTGTCTAGTCACACTCGTCTAGTCACACTCGTCTAGTCACACTCGTCTAGTCGCTCATGTCTAGTCACACTCTTCTAGTCACACTCGTCTAGTCGCTCATGTCTAGTCACACTCTTCTAGTCGCTCGTGTCTAGTCACACTCTTCTAGTCGCTCGTGTCTAGTCACACTCTTCTAGTCGCTCGTGTCTAGTCACACTCTTCTAGTCGCTCGTGTCTAGTCACACTCTTCTAGTCGCTCGTGTCTAGTCACACTCTTCTAGTCGCTCGTGTCTAGTCACACTCGTCTAGTCGCTCGTGTCTAGTCACACTCGTCTAGTCGCTCGTGTCTAGTCACACTCGTCTAGTCGCTCGTGTCTAGTCACACTCGTCTAGTCGCTCGTGTCTAGTCACACTCGTCTAGTCACACTCGTCTAGTCACACTCGTCTAGTCGCTCATGTCTAGTCACACTCGTCTAGTCACACTCGTCTAGTCGCTCGTGTCTAGTCGCACTTGTCTAGTCGCTCATGTCTAGTCGCTCATGTCTAGTCGCTCATGTCTAGTCGCTCATGTCTAGTCGCACTCGTCTAGTCGCACTCGTCTAGTCGCTCATGTCTAGTCACACTCGTCTAGTCACACTCGTCTAGTCGCTCATGTCTAGTCACACTCGTCTAGTCGCTCATGTCTAGTCACACTCGTCTAGTCACACTCGTCTAGTCGCTCATGTCTAGTCACACTCTTCTAGTCGCTCATGTCTAGTCACACTCGTCTAGTCACACTCGTCTAGTCGCTCATGTCTAGTCACACTCTTCTAGTCACACTCGTCTAGTCGCTCATGTCTAGTCACACTCTTCTAGTCGCTCGTGTCTAGTCACACTCTTCTAGTCGCTTGTGTCTAGTCACACTCTTCTAGTCGCTCGTGTCTAGTCACACTCTTCTAGTCGCTCGTGTCTAGTCACACTCGTCTAGTCGCTCGTGTCTAGTCACACTCGTCTAGTCGCTCGTGTCTAGTCACACTCGTCTAGTCGCTCGTGTCTAGTCACACTCGTCTAGTCGCTCGTGTCTAGTCACACTCGTCTAGTCACACTCGTCTAGTCACACTCGTCTAGTCGCTCATGTCTAGTCACACTCTTCTAGTCACACTCGTCTAGTCGCTCATGTCTAGTCACACTCTTCTAGTCGCTCGTGTCTAGTCACACTCTTCTAGTCGCTCGTGTCTAGTCACACTCTTCTAGTCGCTCGTGTCTAGTCACACTCTTCTAGTCGCTCGTGTCTAGTCACACTCTTCTAGTCGCTCGTGTCTAGTCACACTCTTCTAGTCGCTCGTGTCTAGTCACACTCGTCTAGTCGCTCGTGTCTAGTCACACTCGTCTAGTCGCTCGTGTCTAGTCACACTCGTCTAGTCGCTCGTGTCTAGTCACACTCGTCTAGTCGCTCGTGTCTAGTCACACTCGTCTAGTCACACTCGTCTAGTCACACTCGTCTAGTCGCTCATGTCTAGTCACACTCGTCTAGTCACACTCGTCTAGTCGCTCGTGTCTAGTCGCACTTGTCTAGTCGCTCATGTCTAGTCGCTCATGTCTAGTCGCTCATGTCTAGTCGCTCATGTCTAGTCGTTCATGTCTAGTCGCACTCGTCTAGTCGCTCATGTCTAGTCACACTCGTCTAGTCACACTCGTCTAGTCGCTCATGTCTAGTCACACTCGTCTAGTCGCTCATGTCTAGTCGTTCATGTCTAGTCGCACTCGTCTAGTCACACTCGTCTAGTCGCTCATGTCTAGTCACACTCGTCTAGTCACACTCGTCTAGTCGCTCATGTCTAGTCGTTCATGTCTAGTCGCACTCGTCTAGTCACACTCGTCTAGTCGCTCATGTCTAGTCACACTCGTCTAGTCACACTCGTCTAGTCGCTCATGTCTAGTCACACTCGTCTAGTCGCTCATGTCTAGTCACACTCGTCTAGTCGCTCATGTCTAGTCACACTCGTCTAGTCGCTCATGTCTAGTCACACTCGTCTAGTCGCTCATGTCTAGTCACACTCGTCTAGTCGCTCATGTCTAGTCACACTCGTCTAGTCGCACTCGTCTAGTCACACTCGTCTAGTCGCTCATGTCTAGTCGCTCATGTCTAGTCACACTTGTCTAGTCACACTCGTCTAGTTGCTCATGTCTAGTCACACTCGTCTAGTCACACTCGTCTAGTCGCTCATGTCTAGTCACACTCGTCTAGTCGCTCATGTCTAGTCGCTCATGTCTAGTCACACTTGTCTAGTCACACTCGTCTAGTCTAGTCGCTCATGTCTAGTCACACTCGTCTAGTCGCTCATGTCTAGTCACACTCGTCTAGTCACACTCGTCTAGTCGCTCATGTCTAGTCACACTCTTCTAGTCGCTCATGTCTAGTCACACTCGTCTAGTCACACTCGTCTAGTCGCTCATGTCTAGTCACACTCTTCTAGTCACACTCGTCTAGTCGCTCATGTCTAGTCACACTCTTCTAGTCGCTCGTGTCTAGTCACACTCTTCTAGTCGCTTGTGTCTAGTCACACTCTTCTAGTCGCTCGTGTCTAGTCACACTCTTCTAGTCGCTCGTGTCTAGTCACACTCGTCTAGTCGCTCGTGTCTAGTCACACTCGTCTAGTCGCTCGTGTCTAGTCACACTCGTCTAGTCGCTCGTGTCTAGTCACACTCGTCTAGTCGCTCGTGTCTAGTCACACTCGTCTAGTCACACTCGTCTAGTCACACTCGTCTAGTCGCTCATGTCTAGTCACACTCTTCTAGTCACACTCGTCTAGTCGCTCATGTCTAGTCACACTCTTCTAGTCGCTCGTGTCTAGTCACACTCTTCTAGTCGCTCGTGTCTAGTCACACTCTTCTAGTCGCTCGTGTCTAGTCACACTCTTCTAGTCGCTCGTGTCTAGTCACACTCTTCTAGTCGCTCGTGTCTAGTCACACTCTTCTAGTCGCTCGTGTCTAGTCACACTCGTCTAGTCGCTCGTGTCTAGTCACACTCGTCTAGTCGCTCGTGTCTAGTCACACTCGTCTAGTCGCTCGTGTCTAGTCACACTCGTCTAGTCGCTCGTGTCTAGTCACACTCGTCTAGTCACACTCGTCTAGTCACACTCGTCTAGTCGCTCATGTCTAGTCACACTCGTCTAGTCACACTCGTCTAGTCGCTCGTGTCTAGTCGCACTTGTCTAGTCGCTCATGTCTAGTCGCTCATGTCTAGTCGCTCATGTCTAGTCGCTCATGTCTAGTCGTTCATGTCTAGTCGCACTCGTCTAGTCGCTCATGTCTAGTCACACTCGTCTAGTCACACTCGTCTAGTCGCTCATGTCTAGTCACACTCGTCTAGTCGCTCATGTCTAGTCGTTCATGTCTAGTCGCACTCGTCTAGTCACACTCGTCTAGTCGCTCATGTCTAGTCACACTCGTCTAGTCACACTCGTCTAGTCGCTCATGTCTAGTCACACTCTTCTAGTCGCTCATGTCTAGTCACACTCGTCTAGTCACACTCGTCTAGTCGCTCATGTCTAGTCACACTCTTCTAGTCACACTCGTCTAGTCGCTCATGTCTAGTCACACTCTTCTAGTCGCTCGTGTCTAGTCACACTCTTCTAGTCGCTTGTGTCTAGTCACACTCTTCTAGTCGCTCGTGTCTAGTCACACTCTTCTAGTCGCTCGTGTCTAGTCACACTCGTCTAGTCGCTCGTGTCTAGTCACACTCGTCTAGTCGCTCGTGTCTAGTCACACTCGTCTAGTCGCTCGTGTCTAGTCACACTCGTCTAGTCGCTCGTGTCTAGTCACACTCGTCTAGTCACACTCGTCTAGTCACACTCGTCTAGTCGCTCATGTCTAGTCACACTCTTCTAGTCACACTCGTCTAGTCGCTCATGTCTAGTCACACTCTTCTAGTCACACTCGTCTAGTCGCTCATGTCTAGTCACACTCTTCTAGTCGCTCGTGTCTAGTCACACTCTTCTAGTCGCTCGTGTCTAGTCACACTCTTCTAGTCGCTCGTGTCTAGTCACACTCTTCTAGTCGCTCGTGTCTAGTCACACTCGTCTAGTCGCTCGTGTCTAGTCACACTCGTCTAGTCGCTCGTGTCTAGTCACACTCGTCTAGTCGCTCGTGTCTAGTCACACTCGTCTAGTCGCTCGTGTCTAGTCACACTCGTCTAGTCACACTCGTCTAGTCACACTCGTCTAGTCGCTCATGTCTAGTCACACTCTTCTAGTCACACTCGTCTAGTCGCTCATGTCTAGTCACACTCTTCTAGTCGCTCGTGTCTAGTCACACTCTTCTAGTCGCTCGTGTCTAGTCACACTCTTCTAGTCGCTCGTGTCTAGTCACACTCTTCTAGTCGCTCGTGTCTAGTCACACTCTTCTAGTCGCTCGTGTCTAGTCACACTCTTCTAGTCGCTCGTGTCTAGTCACACTCGTCTAGTCGCTCGTGTCTAGTCACACTCGTCTAGTCGCTCGTGTCTAGTCACACTCGTCTAGTCGCTCGTGTCTAGTCACACTCGTCTAGTCGCTCGTGTCTAGTCACACTCGTCTAGTCACACTCGTCTAGTCACACTCGTCTAGTCGCTCATGTCTAGTCACACTCGTCTAGTCACACTCGTCTAGTCGCTCGTGTCTAGTCGCACTTGTCTAGTCGCTCATGTCTAGTCGCTCATGTCTAGTCGCTCATGTCTAGTCGCTCATGTCTAGTCGTTCATGTCTAGTCGCACTCGTCTAGTCGCTCATGTCTAGTCACACTCGTCTAGTCACACTCGTCTAGTCGCTCATGTCTAGTCACACTCGTCTAGTCGCTCATGTCTAGTCGTTCATGTCTAGTCGCACTCGTCTAGTCACACTCGTCTAGTCGCTCATGTCTAGTCACACTCGTCTAGTCACACTCGTCTAGTCGCTCATGTCTAGTCGTTCATGTCTAGTCGCACTCGTCTAGTCACACTCGTCTAGTCGCTCATGTCTAGTCACACTCGTCTAGTCACACTCGTCTAGTCGCTCATGTCTAGTCACACTCGTCTAGTCGCTCATGTCTAGTCACATTCGTCTAGTCGCTCATGTCTAGTCACACTCGTCTAGTCGCTCATGTCTAGTCACACTCGTCTAGTCGCTCATGTCTAGTCACACTCGTCTAGTCGCTCATGTCTAGTCACACTCGTCTAGTCGCACTCGTCTAGTCACACTCGTCTAGTCGCTCATGTCTAGTCGCTCATGTCTAGTCACACTTGTCTAGTCACACTCGTCTAGTTGCTCATGTCTAGTCACACTCGTCTAGTCACACTCGTCTAGTCGCTCATGTCTAGTCACACTCGTCTAGTCGCTCATGTCTAGTCGCTCATGTCTAGTCACACTTGTCTAGTCACACTCGTCTAGTCTAGTCGCTCATGTCTAGTCACACTCGTCTAGTCGCTCATGTCTAGTCACACTCGTCTAGTCACACTCGTCTAGTCGCTCATGTCTAGTCACACTCTTCTAGTCGCTCATGTCTAGTCACACTCGTCTAGTCACACTCGTCTAGTCGCTCATGTCTAGTCACACTCTTCTAGTCACACTCGTCTAGTCGCTCATGTCTAGTCACACTCTTCTAGTCGCTCGTGTCTAGTCACACTCTTCTAGTCGCTTGTGTCTAGTCACACTCTTCTAGTCGCTCGTGTCTAGTCACACTCTTCTAGTCGCTCGTGTCTAGTCACACTCGTCTAGTCGCTCGTGTCTAGTCACACTCGTCTAGTCGCTCGTGTCTAGTCACACTCGTCTAGTCGCTCGTGTCTAGTCACACTCGTCTAGTCGCTCGTGTCTAGTCACACTCGTCTAGTCACACTCGTCTAGTCACACTCGTCTAGTCGCTCATGTCTAGTCACACTCTTCTAGTCACACTCGTCTAGTCGCTCATGTCTAGTCACACTCTTCTAGTCGCTCGTGTCTAGTCACACTCTTCTAGTCGCTCGTGTCTAGTCACACTCTTCTAGTCGCTCGTGTCTAGTCACACTCTTCTAGTCGCTCGTGTCTAGTCACACTCTTCTAGTCGCTCGTGTCTAGTCACACTCTTCTAGTCGCTCGTGTCTAGTCACACTCGTCTAGTCGCTCGTGTCTAGTCACACTCGTCTAGTCGCTCGTGTCTAGTCACACTCGTCTAGTCGCTCGTGTCTAGTCACACTCGTCTAGTCGCTCGTGTCTAGTCACACTCGTCTAGTCACACTCGTCTAGTCACACTCGTCTAGTCGCTCATGTCTAGTCACACTCGTCTAGTCACACTCGTCTAGTCGCTCGTGTCTAGTCGCACTTGTCTAGTCGCTCATGTCTAGTCGCTCATGTCTAGTCGCTCATGTCTAGTCGCTCATGTCTAGTCGTTCATGTCTAGTCGCACTCGTCTAGTCGCTCATGTCTAGTCACACTCGTCTAGTCACACTCGTCTAGTCGCTCATGTCTAGTCACACTCGTCTAGTCGCTCATGTCTAGTCGTTCATGTCTAGTCGCACTCGTCTAGTCACACTCGTCTAGTCGCTCATGTCTAGTCACACTCGTCTAGTCACACTCGTCTAGTCGCTCATGTCTAGTCACACTCTTCTAGTCGCTCATGTCTAGTCACACTCGTCTAGTCACACTCGTCTAGTCGCTCATGTCTAGTCACACTCGTCTAGTCGCTCATGTCTAGTCACACTCTTCTAGTCGCTCGTGTCTAGTCACACTCTTCTAGTCGCTTGTGTCTAGTCACACTCTTCTAGTCGCTCGTGTCTAGTCACACTCTTCTAGTCGCTCGTGTCTAGTCACACTCGTCTAGTCGCTCGTGTCTAGTCACACTCGTCTAGTCGCTCGTGTCTAGTCACACTCGTCTAGTCGCTCGTGTCTAGTCACACTCGTCTAGTCGCTCGTGTCTAGTCACACTCGTCTAGTCGCTCGTGTCTAGTCACACTCGTCTAGTCACACTCGTCTAGTCACACTCGTCTAGTCGCTCATGTCTAGTCACACTCTTCTAGTCACACTCGTCTAGTCGCTCATGTCTAGTCACACTCTTCTAGTCGCTCGTGTCTAGTCACACTCTTCTAGTCGCTCGTGTCTAGTCACACTCTTCTAGTCGCTCGTGTCTAGTCACACTCTTCTAGTCGCTCGTGTCTAGTCACACTCTTCTAGTCGCTCGTGTCTAGTCACACTCTTCTAGTCGCTCGTGTCTAGTCACACTCGTCTAGTCGCTCGTGTCTAGTCACACTCGTCTAGTCGCTCGTGTCTAGTCACACTCGTCTAGTCGCTCGTGTCTAGTCACACTCGTCTAGTCGCTCGTGTCTAGTCACACTCGTCTAGTCACACTCGTCTAGTCACACTCGTCTAGTCGCTCATGTCTAGTCACACTCGTCTAGTCACACTCGTCTAGTCGCTCGTGTCTAGTCGCACTTGTCTAGTCGCTCATGTCTAGTCGCTCATGTCTAGTCGCTCATGTCTAGTCGCTCATGTCTAGTCGTTCATGTCTAGTCGCACTCGTCTAGTCGCTCATGTCTAGTCACACTCGTCTAGTCACACTCGTCTAGTCGCTCATGTCTAGTCACACTCGTCTAGTCGCTCATGTCTAGTCGTTCATGTCTAGTCGCACTCGTCTAGTCACACTCGTCTAGTCGCTCATGTCTAGTCACACTCGTCTAGTCACACTCGTCTAGTCGCTCATGTCTAGTCGTTCATGTCTAGTCGCACTCGTCTAGTCACACTCGTCTAGTCGCTCATGTCTAGTCACACTCGTCTAGTCACACTCGTCTAGTCGCTCATGTCTAGTCACACTCGTCTAGTCGCTCATGTCTAGTCACATTCGTCTAGTCGCTCATGTCTAGTCACACTCGTCTAGTCGCTCATGTCTAGTCACACTCGTCTAGTCGCTCATGTCTAGTCACACTCGTCTAGTCGCTCATGTCTAGTCACACTCGTCTAGTCGCACTCGTCTAGTCACACTCGTCTAGTCGCTCATGTCTAGTCGCTCATGTCTAGTCACACTTGTCTAGTCACACTCGTCTAGTTGCTCATGTCTAGTCACACTCGTCTAGTCACACTCGTCTAGTCGCTCATGTCTAGTCACACTCGTCTAGTCGCTCATGTCTAGTCGCTCATGTCTAGTCACACTTGTCTAGTCACACTCGTCTAGTCTAGTCGCTCATGTCTAGTCACACTCGTCTAGTCGCTCATGTCTAGTCACACTTGTCTAGTCACACTCGTCTAGTCGCTCATGTCTAGTCACACTCGTCTAGTCGCTCATGTCTAGTCACACTCGTCTAGTCGCTCATGTCTAGTCACACTCGTCTAGTCACACTCGTCTAGTCGCTCATGTCTAGTCGCTCATGTCTAGTCACACTCGTCTAGTCGCTCATGTCTAGTCACACTCGTCTAGTCGCTCATGTCTAGTCACACTCGTCTAGTCGCTCATGTCTAGTCACACTCGTCAGACAGGTGAGAGCACAGCTCTCCCTCATTTGAAGGCGTGTCCTAATTCCTTCTGTTCTCTTCACTACAGATCAGTCGCATTGAGTACATTCACTCCAAGAACTTCATCCACAGAGACGTGAAGCCCGATAACTTCCTGATGGGCCTGGGCAAGAAGGGCAACCTGGTGTACATCATCGACTTCGGCCTGGCCAAGAAGTACCGTGACGCTCGCACGCACCAGCACATCCCCTACCGCGAGAACAAGAACCTGACGGGCACGGCGCGCTACGCCTCCATCAACACGCATCTGGGGATCGGTAAACGCCAGCGAGCGCTGAACCCGCCTGACCTTGCGCACGCCGGTCGCGACCTTAACGCTCGCTTTCGTCTCCTCTCTCTCTGCAGAGCAGTCGAGGCGCGACGACCTGGAGTCCTTGGGTTACGTTCTCATGTATTTCAACCTGGGCTCGCTGCCCTGGCAAGGCCTCAAGGCTGCCACCAAGAGGCAGAAGTACGAACGCATCAGTGAGAAGAAGATGTCCACCCCCATCGAGGTGCTGTGCAAGGGATACCCCTGTGAGTCTCAACGTGTTGATATATGTTTACCATGGTGATTAAAACCCATCCGCCAGAGGTTTTTTTTTACAGATTTTTCGATAATGAGGAAGTGATTTTTTTAAAAACTCAAACGCTTCTAGATCATCAACCACAGGTCCGATTTAAAACATTTAAACGGCTGAAGTACTGTAAACCCTTGTGAGAAGAGAAACGATGGACTACATTTTAAAAAAAAAGATTGTTATATTTGTATAATTACGTAATTAGGTAAGCTCCTCAACATGACTGAGCGATTATAACGTTTCACTATTTAACTAATTTAGTACCACGTATCATGGTGCAACCAAGATTTAGGTACAAATTACTCATTTCTTTATTTCTGAACTGAAAAACATGATTTTTGGAGTGGAAAGGCTTGAGAAAATGTCATTGCTTGTGTTTGTTGTGATTATTATTGCAGATTTGGATGCTTTAGGTCTTAATCTTTCTAAAGAGG
The DNA here is from genome assembly GCA_038501785.1 of Myoxocephalus aenaeus. Lineage (NCBI taxonomy): Eukaryota > Metazoa > Chordata > Actinopteri > Perciformes > Cottidae > Myoxocephalus > Myoxocephalus aenaeus. The sequence continues at coordinate 544,996 of JBAMJR010000271.1, forward strand.
TGCAGTATTACTCTGGGGCATGATGGGAAGGCAAAAATACAATTAAAAAAACTTGGGGAGCGACCGAGGACAAATTTTTTGATCAGACTCTTGACTTTTGATCACATTTATGCAGAAAATAATTTAATTTAATTTTTAAATGCAAGGAGTTGCTGATTCTTTAGAGATCAAGGACAATAGGGGCTGGTATTCATATCAAGGTCCTATGAGCTGCAGAACACCTGAAGGAGCCCTAGGGTTCCCCTATAGGGGGACCCTCGGGCTGATGAGGAGAAGAACAGTCAGCTGAGAAATGTCTTCTCTCACAGCGGAGTTTGCAACCTACCTGAACTTCTGCCGCTCGCTGCGCTTCGACGACAAGCCGGACTACTCGTACCTCCGGCAGCTCTTCAGGAACCTGTTCCACCGACAGGGCTTCTCCTACGACTACGTCTTTGACTGGAACATGCTCAAGTTTGTGAGTACGAGTGTTTGAAACATCCGCTACGATTTCTACTTCCGATGCTTCTAAGTGTTTGTAGATACCTGCCGTTAGCATTTAGCTCAAAGCGTAGCCTCAGAGCTAGCGTAGCGGTCCTGTTTGACTCCTGACCCGGTTATTGCCGTACGCAGGGAGCCAACCGCGCAGCAGAGGAGGCGGAGAGAGAGCGGCGGGACCGCGAGGACCGGCTGAGGCACGGCAGGAACCCGGTGGCCCGAGGAATACCGGCTGCATCGGGGCGACCGCGAGGAGCCCAGGACGGAGCGCCGCCCACCCCGCTGACGCCCACCTCCCACACGGGTCAGTGCACGGCCACCGAGACACGGTCCTGTAAAGAAAATATCCCTATTGCAGGTTTTAAGATTTCAAAGCTAGACTCCAGGGTTTTACTTTGTTCCGACTGTCAGCACTAAAATGTATTTTAAAATAATATCATTGCATTTAAATCCAAAACTAAAGCCAGTCCCTTTTTTATGGAATATGATGCACATAGGTATTAATATAGTATTTCTAAATGCTATCAACATGTCCATTCCCTCCTGATGGTGGTCTTTGTCAGGGTTCTTACGCTCATGGAGAACCTGGAACAGTCATGGAGTTTAAATGGTTATTTCCAGGCCTGGAAAAGTCCTTGAAAAAAAAAAATATCCCAAAAGTTTAGTAAAAGTCATGTAAATGTGTTATATTCATGTGTTCATCGTTCATTTACGCTGAGTTTGAAATAATGAATATGCTTTTAAAAGAAAGACTCAGAATATAAGCAGGCATACATACAGGCATCTATATAAATGTTTATTCTTTTAATCAAACTATTGTCTCATTCATTTGAGTCATTTAAGGTTTACTGTATGCTTTGTATTCTCATTGTTAGTTTAAATACTACATTTACTCACTTTTTACTGTTTACACCCAGATTTCACTAAATGTTTGTCTTGGACGTTTGGTTTAAAGTCATGGACTCATTGGTCAGGATGTGTCTGACCCCTGTCTTTGCTTCTGCTCCCGTCTCCAGCGAACACGTCCCCTCGACAGGTGTCTGGGATGGAGCGTGAACGAAAGGTCAGCATGCGACTGCACCGCGGCGCTCCTGTCAACGTGTCGTCGTCAGATCTAACGGGACGGCAGGACACGTCCCGCATGTCGACCTCACAGGTACAAGAGCCGCCCTGACGCCGCACCGCCTAGCATGACGCAGGAAGAGCTAACGTAGCGCAGACCAGTCCAGCAGCAGCAGCCATGTTCTGAGTCTGCAGGCGGTAGCTTTACAGTAACCGTTTTACATTCATTAAGTCTGTATCTCGCTACTTCTTAAGATCTTTAGACATTAGTTTACTCCGATTAGAGTTTAGGTCACGCGCTCCGAGCAGCAGAAGAAAGTCTCCATACTCGTTTGTTTCCGTCTCCTGCTGTTATTCAGACGCATGGATGTGGGTTCTGACTTGACATATTGGGCCTTCTCTCTCCCTTCCCCCAACCTCAGAATAGTATTCCCTACGAGCATCACGCCAAGTAGACGCTCGCCACGTCCTTGTGTGACGGCGGCAACACTGGGTGAGTCCCTAAAGCACCCGGGATGCACGGGTCCAGACTCCAGTTCTCCACCGGGCCGCCTCCGGGTCTCGCGTTCATCCAGCAGCGAGCTGTCCGTGAGACTCGGCCTGAGCCAAACGGCGATGTCATATTGCACAACGCCGTCTCGTCCTCTCGGCTGTTGGTGACATCGTAGCCGGCCCACGTCTCACTGAGCGGTCCTCTGGGGACTGGACTGGACCGTGCATCGCGGTGCAGAGTCTGAGAATGTAACTCCCTCTTTGCCCCCTCGGGGTGTGACGTGATGCCCCTTTAATCGGCGCCCGTGGCTTCTGCTTGCACGGTTGGTGTGACGCTCTGCGTCCGTAAGGAATGTGCCTCCCTCCACCCAGCCCTCCATTCTGGCTTGCTGTTCTTTTGCCTCCCTGGTCCTGGTCCCACTAAACCCCTGCATGATGGAAGTCAGCCTTCAGCTCAAAGCATGTTGTCAGTGCAGCGTTCTCACGGGCATGGAAAACCTGGAGGAGTCATGGAATTTTAAAATCATTCATTTCGAGGCCTTGAAAAGTCCTTGAAAAATTTAAATCGCTAAAGTTTTGGAGTTTGAAATAATGAATATGCTTTTAAAAGAAAGACTCAAAATATAAGCAGGCATACATACAGGCATCTATATAAATGTTTATTCTTTTAATCAAACTATTGTCTCATTCATTTGAGTCATTTAAGGTTTACTGTATGCTTTGTGTTCTCATTGTTAGTTTAAATACTACATTTACTCACTTTTTACTGTTTACACCCAGATTCACTAAATGTTTGTCATGGACATTTGGTTTAAAGTCATGAACCCACTGGTCAGCATGTGAACCCTGATTAACTCTCCACTTGACAACCTGTAACTTCAGGTGTGTCTACTGTACTTTCCAGGCGAGTTCATGAACCTGAATTAATTTTCTTGCACTGCCCAGGAAAGCAAAAGTTCCCTCTCTGTCGAGGGCAAAGACGACTAATTTAAACACATTTTCTCCAAACTAAGACCATGTTGAGTTTGACCACTGTTAGCTTCTCACTGTTAGCTTCTCACTGTTAGCTTCTCACGTTACCTTGCTGCAGCCTGGCATTTCCGTGCATGTAAATATCAAGAACATCTATCTTGGTGCCGCTTTCCACCGCACACCCGCTTCCCAAAGCGTGCATTCAAACCTTCCTGGTTCGTAAAACAGCGGGGGAACGAAGCAGAACCCAGAACCCAGAACCCAGAACCTAGACGTGATGGGTTCCCACGGGGTCAGGGCACTGGTCCAGGTTGCTAGAGGGTCCTGTAGTGGAGAAGAGCTAATATTAGCGTTTCACAGCGAATGAGACCGACTACTTCTGGTGAGTCTGAGAGGAGGCTCCGGTAATCGTCACACCTGTTGACCCGTTTTCCTCCGCTTTCTATTTGTTTGCAGTCCTCTGTAAGCTTGTTCCTTTTCATCAGCATGTTTCCTTCTGATGGTCTGAATTCACCCGTTCAGACCGTCAGAAAGAAGTCAGAAGGTTCCCATCCCCAGTGTCCCCCTGCAGCAGCAGTGTCCTCCATCCCCAGTGTCCCCCTGCAGCAGTGTCCTCCATCCCCAGTGTCCCCCTGCAGCAGTGTCCTCCATCCCCAGTGTCCCCCCTGCAGCAGTGTCCTCCATCCCCAGTGTCCCCCTGCAGCAGTGTCCTCCATCCCCAGTGTCCCCCTGCAGCAGTGTCCTCCATCCCCAGTGTCCCCCTGCAGCAGCAGTGTCCCCCTGCAGCAGTGTCCTCCATCCCCAGTGTCCCCCCTGCAGCAGTGTCCTCCATCCCCAGTGTCCCCCTGCAGCAGTGTCCTCCATCCCCAGTGTCCCCCCTGCAGCAGTGTCCTCCATCCCCAGTGTCCCCCTGCAGCAGTGTCCTCCATCCCCAGTGTCCCCCCTGCAGCAGTGTCCTCCATCCCCAGTGTCCCCCTGCAGCAGTGTCCTCCATCCCCAGTGTCCCCCCTGCAGCAGTGTCCTCCATCCCCAGTGTCCCCCTGCAGCAGCAGTGTCCCCCTGCAGCAGTGTCCCCCCTGGTGTCCCCCCTGCAGCAGTGTCCCCCCTGCAGCAGTGTCCCCCCTGCAGCAGTGTCCCCCCTGCAGCAGTGTCCTCCATCCCCAGTGTCCCCCCTGCAGCAGTGTCCTCCATCCCCAGTGTCCCCCCTGCAGCAGTGTCCTCCATCCCCAGTGTCCCCCTGCAGCAGTGTCCTCCATCCCCAGTGTCCCCCTGCAGCAGCAGTGTCCCCCTGCAGCAGTGTCCCCCCTGCAGCAGCAGTGTCCCCCATCCCCAGTGTCCCCCTGCAGCAGCAGTGTCCCCCTGCAGCAGTGTCCTCCATCCCCAGTGTCCCCCCTGGTGTCCCCCCTGCAGCAGTGTCCTCCATCCCCAGTGTCCCCCCTGCAGCAGTGTCCTCCATCCCCAGTGTCCCCCTGCAGCAGTGTCCTCCATCCCCAGTGTCCCCCCTGCAGCAGTGTCCTCCATCCCCAGTGTCCCCCCTGCAGCAGTGTCCTCCATCCCCAGTGTCCCCCTGCAGCAGTGTCCCCCATCCCCAGTGTCCCCCTGCAGCAGTGTCCTCCATCCCCAGTGTCCCCCTGCAGCAGTGTCCTCCATCCCCAGTGTCCCCCTGCAGCAGCAGTGTCCCCCTGCAGCAGCAGTGTCCCCCTGCAGCAGTGTCCCCCCTGGTGTCCCCCCTGCAGCAGTGTCCTCCATCCCCAGTGTCCCCCCTGCAGCAGTGTCCTCCATCCCCAGTGTCCCCCCTGCAGCAGTGTCCTCCATCCCCAGTGTCCCCCTGCAGCAGTGTCCTCCATCCCCAGTGTCCCCCCTGCAGCAGCAGTGTCCCCCCTGGTTTCCCCCCTGCAGCAGTGTCCCCCCTACAGCAGCAGTGTCCCCCCTGGTGTCCCCCCTGCAGCAGTGTCCCCCCTACAGCAGCAGTGTCCCCCCTGGTGTCCCCCCTGCAGCAGTGTCCCCCCTGCAACAGCAGTGTCCCCCCTGGTGTCCCCCCTGCAGCAGTGTCCCCCCTGCAGCAGCAATGTCCCCCCTGGTGTCCCCCCTGCAGCAGTGTCCCCCCTGGTGTCCCCCCTGCAGCAGTGTCCCCCCTGCAACAGCAGTGTCCCCCCTGGTGTCCCCCCTGCAGCAGTGTCCCCCCTACAGCAGCAGTGTCCCCCCTGGTGTCCCCCCTGCAGCAGTGTCCCCCCTGCAACAGCAGTGTCCCCCCTGGTGTCCCCCCTGCAGCAGTGTCCCCCCTGCAACAGCAGTGTCCCCCCTGGTGTCCCCCCTGCAGCAGTGTCCCCCCTGCAGCAGCAGTGTCCCCCCTGCAGCAGCAGTGTCCCCCCCTGGTGTCCCCCCTGCAGCAGCAGTGTCCCCCCTGGTGTCCCCCCCTGCAGCAGCAGTGTCTCCCCCCTGCAGCAGCAGTGTCCTCCCTGCAGCAGTGTCCTCCATCCCCAGTGTCCCCCTGCAGCAGCAGTGTCCCCCTGCAGCAGTGTCCTCCCTGCAGCAGCAGTGTCCCCCCTGGTGTCCCCCCTGCAGCAGCAGTGTCCCCCCTGCAGCAGTGTCCTCCATCCCCAGTGTCCCCCTGCAGCAGTGTCCCTCCCTGCAGCAGCAGTGTCCCTCCCTGCAGCAGCAGTGTCCCTCCCTGCAGCAGCAGTGTCCCTCCCTGCAGCAGCAGTGTCCCTCCCTGCAGCAGCAGTGTCCCTCCCTGCAGCAGCAGTGTCCCTCCCTGCAGCAGCAGTGTCCCCCCTGGTGTCCTCCCTGCAGCAGCAGTGTCCCCCTGCAGCAGCAGTGTCCCTCCCTGCAGCAGCAGTGTCCCTCCCTGCAGCAGCAGTGTCCCTCCCTGCAGCAGCAGTGTCCCTCCCTGCAGCAGCAGTGTCCCCCTGCAGCAGCAGTGTCCCTCCCTGCAGCAGCAGTGTCCCTCCCTGCAGCAGCAGTGTCCCCCCCTGCAGCAGCAGTGTCCCCCCCTGCAGCAGCAGTGTCCTCGCTGTACAGACTGTCGTGTTAGACGCGTTTCTCTTTCTTCTGGCTTCTCAGGTGCAGCGTGTTGTTGGTTCTGACCCCCCCTTGCTTCCTGTCCTGTGTTTCCTCTAGATGGTGTCCGCCGTACCGACTGCTGGCCTCCATCTCCTAGCTCCTCGATGAGCCCCCACAATGCACCCTGGCGGACCGAGCCCCGTTCACTCGGAGGCGATCCGACATACTAATACATTCATTACCACTCGCCCCACTGCTCCTTCAGGCTGGACTCTCTCTCCCTCCCTGTTTGTGCTGGTCTGACCACCAACACATTCAACACACCAGCCTCAGGACCCGGCCGCCTCATTCTGAACGGCAGGGCTTTGTCCAGAGCAAACATGGCCGCCAGTCTTTTCTAGGACACTGACTGACTGCTGAAACAACCGTTCCGGCTCCTTCCTCTGCCCAAACACGCGTCATTCCACATGTCTGCTACGTCATACCTGATCAATAAAACCGCTTCTCTCTCTTTTTGTGCAGTAAAGTGTCTGAAGCTGAAGCAGCAGCTCTTCTTTTTCTATAAATATATACATGTATGGGTACTTTTTTGGGGGTGTGACGCTTTCCACTGGTATTTGCAGGTTTCATTCCCTCTCATTCTTCCTGTTTTTTTAGTTCTCATCCCCACTGATGGCTCTCTTCAGTAACTATATAGCCATGTGTATTAAATAAAAAGAAAGTACTTCTTTGCATGTTTTTAGAGGCGAGTCGTCAGCGTCAGGCGTGCGAGGCTCGAGTTCTTGTCGAGCCCCCGGCCGTACCAAAGGAGTGCTTTGGTATCGTGGGAGGCGGTCTGTGTATTCACCGTCGGTTGGCAGGATGTCGTCTGTTCGCCTCCCGATGAGCCGGTTCTCCTGCTAGTGTTCTGTACAAAGGAAGTGCACTTTACGTGGGACCAGGCGTTCGTTCGCCGTGTACAGAAACGCGTTGTCCTTCTTATTTCTGTCATTTGGAAGCTGTGAATAACGTGTAATATTGATGTGTAAATGTTCGGGGTCCTTGGAGGCGCTGCACTGAATGTGAAAGACATTTTGTGGACTTGCTTCACCTCCGTGATCCCGCACCAGGGTGGGAACGCGTCCTCCGTGAATCCCGTTAAACTCTTCTGGAAGTGATCTTTTGTCCCGAGGAAAGCCGAACATCCTTTCACAGCAGCGGAGTTTTAGTTCTGTGTTTTTCTTTTCTAATTAACACAACCGGTCAGACTTTCCTGGCTTTGATAACTTTGCCACGTGTCAGACTGAAGCGGCCCTGTTGTAGTTCGTTCTCGCTGCTCATTCTCTTTGTTTTGGACTTTTGACCCTTGACCTCTTTGGTCAGCCGCTCAACACCTAGTGAATTCTGTAAGCGACCAGATCAGCGAGATTCACTTTCTCACATTTATATTTGCCACTGTATTTGTGTACTTAAACTGTAAATAAATGAATTACTTGTACCTCGTTTGTGTCACTTAGTGAGGAGGGGAGGCTTTAGGGTTGAATCCAGGTCTGATGCTGCATGTGCTAATAACTCTGACAGGGTTCTTACGCTCATGGAATTTATAAATGGTTTTTTCCAGGCCTGGAAAAGTCCTTGAAAAAAATATAATCCCAAAAGTTCAGTAAAAGTCATGTAAATGTGTTATATTCATGTGTTCATGTTAGCATGTCGAGTGGTCATAGAGACAAATGAGCCGTGAGGTTGCAACTTCATTTTTATTTGATCTTCTCGTTCAGCGGTCCCTACTGGTCTCCACACGCCTCTTCACAAACAAGTTGAGCCCCTTCTCTACACCCCCGGGGACTAATTACATGGGACCTGCCAGCGAGAGGTCAGTCTCTATAACCAATAAGTGCACTAAATATTTACATGATTCTACCAACCCCAAAAATATCCCTAGTAATTTACTCTTATTTATAACTCCTATAAATAAAGTAGATTATAAATCCCTATAGTTTTATTTAACTAAACACAGCAACACATATCTTCACCTCCCCCTACCCGCCTCCTCCAGTTGGTATTTCCCGGAACTATAATTGGATGCTCAGACCCCCGGGGAAGTCTTTCGCCCGAACACCCTGGGAAGAGGAAACAGGTAGAGGTAAGTTGTTGCACTAAATACACTCGCCTAAAGGATTGTTAGGAACACCTGTTCAATTTCTCATTAATGCAATTATCTAATCAACCAATCACATGGCAGCTGCTTCAATGCATTTAGGGGTGTGGTCCTGGTCAAGACAATCTCCTGAACTCCAAACTGAATGTCAGAATGGGAAAGAAAGGTGATTTAAGCAATTTTGAGCGTGGCATGGTTGTTGGTGCCAGACGGGCCGGTCTGAGTATTTCACAATCTGCTCAGTTACTGGGATTTTCACGCACAACCATTTCTAGGGTTTACAAAGAATGCTGTGAAAAGGGAAAAACATCCAGTATGCGGCAGTCCTGTGGGCGAAAATGCCTCGTTGATGCTAGAGGCCAGAGGAGAACGGGCCGACTGATTCAAGCTGATAGAAGAGCAACTTTGACTGAAATAACCACTCGTTACAACCGAGGTATGCAGCAAAGCATTTGTGAAGCCACAACACGCACAACCTTGAGGCGGATGGGCTACAACAGCAGAAGACCCCACCGGGTACCACTCATCTCCACTACAAATAGGAAAAAGAGACTACAATTTGCAAGAGCTCACCAAAATTGGACAGTTGAAGACTGGACAAATGTTGCCTGGTCTGATGAGTCTGGATTTCTGTTGAGACATTCAGATGGTAGAGTCAGTATTTGGCGTAAACAGAATGAGAACATGGATCCATCATGCCTTGTTACCACTGTGCAGGCTGCTGGTGGTGGTGTAATGGTGTGGGGGATGTTTTCTTGGCACACTTTAGGCCCCTTAGTGCCAATTGGGCATCGTTTAAATGCCACGGCCTACCTGAGCATTGTTTCTGACCATGTCCATCCCTTTATGGCCACCATGTACCCATCCTCTGATGGCTACTTCCAGCAGGATAATGCACCATGTCACAAAGCTCCAATCATTTCAAATTGGTTTCTTGAACATGACAATGAGTTCACTGTACTAAAATGGCCCCCACAGTCACCAGATCTCAACCCAATAGAGCATCTTTGGGATGTGGTGGAACGGGAGCTTCGTGCCCTGGATGTGCATCCCACAAATCTCCATCAACTGCAAGATGCTATCCTATCAATATGGGCCAACATTTCTAAAGAATGCTTTCAGCACCTTGTTGAATCAATGCCACGTAGAATTAAGGTGTTCTGAAGGCGAAAGGGGGTCAAACACAGTATTAGTATGGTGTTCCTAATAATCCTTTAGGTGAGTGTATATCCACACCAATGTTCTGCCACTTTACATGTATCACAATTTCAGTTCAAGCTATCAATCATATCATCACTACACACTATCAGTGGTCTGGTAACGGCGGCGCGGCGTTACAGTTACTGACGTTCATTTACGCTGAGTTTGAAATAATGAATATGCTTTTAAAAGAAAGACTCAGAATATAAGCAGGCATACATACAGGCATCTATATAAATGTTTATTCTTTTAACCCTCCTGTTGTCTTGGGGTCAAAATGACCCGTGTACGAGTGTATATGTGTTGATGGGTCATTTTGACCCCAAGACAACGGAATCAAGGTTTACTGTATGCTTTGTATTCTCATTGTTAGTTTAAATACTAAATTTTTTCATGTTTACACCCAGATTTCACAACATGTCTGGTCATGGAAAAGTGGTTAAAAGTCATGGAAATCCATTGGTCAAGATGTGTATGAACCCAGCTGTAAGTCTGTCGCTGAATGGAACAAATATGTCATTGAGTCACATCTCCACAGAAAATATATATATTTATTGAAACAGGCATCAAATGGCTATTCTGCGTTGGACATCACTGAGAAATAGCAGCGGCAGTGCAGCAGGCTCTGTGAATGTTGGAGAGAACAGATACACAGAAAGGGCATCGAACACACGGATTACAGCATCACACACAACACACAACACACAACACAGCGGGTCCCAGTGAGGCCGCCGTAAAGCAGCCCAGAGGGGTCGAGTCAACGTACATTCATCAGCTGAGTACACCACACATCACGCTCGTGCAGTCGGGGAACAAACGATAAAACAGAAAGGCTCAATCCCGAAGTCCCCCTAAGGCCTCAAACCCAGAACCCTCAGGGACTCACTGATGTCACTGATATGACTGGGACAGCACTTTGCTGCAACACATCACGTGACCATGACTACATAAAACAAATATTGTGTACAATTGTGTGTATTTATTTTATACTTTTTACTGATTACTTTTTACTGATTTAACATCTTCCAGGCTCTTTCCTCACAAGATGAAACGTCATTTTCAGCTTCAATAACGAAATGTTTGATAAATAAATCTGTGTAAAACAATAATATAGCGGTCATATATAACGTCACATTGCAATGAATTGTGGGTAATTAAAGGGTTCATAAAGGGCTCAAATGTCTGAGAGACTCAAACCCTCGACGATGTGACAGTGGGACAGAACCAAACCCTCACGGAGTTAGCGGGAGCGCACCTCAAAGTCTGTGAGTCTGTGACGGTGCAGACTGGGATCGGGCCTGTGCGTCCGTGAGGTGCAGACTGGGATCGGGCCTGTGCGTCCGTGAGGTGCAGACTGGGATCGGGCCTGTGCGTCCGTGAGGTGCAGACTGGGATCGGGCCTGTGAGGTGCAGACTGGGATCGGGCCTGTGCGTCCTTGAGGTGCAGACTGGGATCGGGCCTGTGCGTCCGTGAGGTGCAGACTGGGATCGGGCCTGTGCGTCCTTGAGGTGAGGACTGGGATCGGGCCTGTGCGTCCATGAGGTGCAGACTGGGATCAGGCCTGTGCGTCCATGAGGTGCAGACTGGGATCGGGCCCGTGAGGTGCAGACTGGGATCGGGCCTGTGCGTCCTTGAGGTGCAGACTGGGATCGGGCCCGTGAGGTGCAGACTGGGATCGGGCCTGTGCGTCCTTGAGGTGCAGACTGGGATCGGGCCTGTGCGTCCTTGAGGTGCAGACTGGGATCGGGCCCGTGAGGTGCAGACTGGGATCGGGCCTGTGCGTCCTTGAGGTGCAGACTGGGATCGGGCCTGTGAGGTGCAGACTGGGATCGGGCCTGTGCGTCCTTGAGGTGCAGACTGGGATCGGGCCTGTGCGTCCTTGAGGTGCAGACTGGGATCGGGCCCGTGAGGTGCAGACTGGGATCGGGCCTGTGCGTCCTTGAGGTGCAGACTGGGATCGGGCCTGTGAGGTGCAGACTGGGATCGGGCCTGTGCGTCCTTGAGGTGCAGACTGGGATCGGGCCTGTGAGGTGCAGACTGGGATCGGGCCTGTGCGTCCTTGAGGTGCAGACTGGGATCGGGCCCGTGAGGTGCAGACTGGGATCGGGCCTGTGCGTCCTTGAGGTGCAGACTGGGATCGGGCCTGTGCGTCCGTGAGGTGCAGACTGGGATCGGGCCTGTGCGTCCTTGAGGTGCAGACTGGGATCGGGCCTGTGAGGTGCAGACTGGGATCGGGCCTGTGCGTCCGTGAGGTGCAGACTGGGATCAGGCCTGTGCGTCCTTGAGGTGCAGACTGGGATCGGGCCTGTGAGGTGCAGACTGGGATCGGGCCTGTGCGTCCGTGAGGTGCAGACTGGGATCGGGCCTGTGCGTCCTTGAGGTGCAGACTGGGATCGGGCCTGTGCGTCCGTGAGGTGCAGACTGGGATTGGGCCTGTGCGTCCTTGAGGTGCAGACTGGGATCGGGCCCGTGAGGTGCAGACTGGGATCGGGCCTGTGCGTCCTTGAGGTGCAGACTGGGATCGGGCCTGTGCGTCCGTGAGGTGCAGACTGGGATCGGGCCTGTGCGTCCTTGAGGTGCAGACTGGGATCGGGCCTGTGCGTCCGTGAGGTGCAGACTGGGATCGGGCCTGTGCGTCCTTGAGGTGCAGACTGGGATCGGGCCTGTGAGGTGCAGACTGGGATCGGGCCTGTGCGTCCATGAGGTGCAGACTGGGATCGGGCCTGTGCGTCCATGAGGTGCAGACTGGGATCGGGCCTCAGACTTCTTTGAAGCTGCAGTGTGACATCCAGCTGCCAGGGAGCGTGCCGGGTGCTCCTATACTCTACAGCCAGCGTTTGGTTGGTCCGTTCTACAGACAGTGTCAGCGTTTCTGCCCATAGACCCCTCTCTCCTACACACTGGTCCTTGAAATAGTTTTTTCTTCCGACCACCTTTTCCAATGTGAGTCATCATCTAGAAACACCCCGTCTGGTGACGAAGGCTGGAAGCTGGAGAAAAGGCCAGTAGTGGTAGCCAGTGGAGCCTTTTGGAAACCACCCTATTTTTAGGCCCTTTCCTCGAAAATGTCATACCAAACTAAAAAGGGTATATCTCTGCAACCACTAGGGCTATTTGAATAATGTTGGTGTTATAATAAAAGGTACACATGTGAGATGTTGTTCAGATGTGTAAATATCAGTCTATATGTTACTGGTTAAGAGGAAATGAAGATGACACACAGAAACAAATGAAAAGGTTTCAGGTCCGCCTATAAAAAAAAAATCACTTTCAGGATGATTATTTCTTTGAAATGATGCAGCTGTAAGGTCCAACTCTAACCCAAATCATAGCTCAATATGTGAACATTCTCTAACCCAAATCATAACACAATATGTGAACATTCTCTAACCCAAATCATAGCACAATATGTGAACATTCTCTAACCCAAATCATAGCACAATATGTGAACATTCTCTAACCCAAATCATAGCACAATATGTGAACATTCTCTAACCCAAATCATAACTCAATATGTGAACATTCTCTAACCCAAATCATAACACAATATGTGAACATTCTCTCTGCAAAGGTTGACTTTGATAAAGTGAAGCAGAACAAAGTTACAGAGGGTTTAGAACAGAGAACATTCAGGCGAGGTCTACAACATTTCCATTGAGGCACATTTGCACACATCTGTGACATTTGAATTTTCTCATGAACCAAACCATATATTTCACTTGTATATTACTTATGGTGTTCAATACATCCAAATACAGCAGTATTGGGCTTTTTTTTTTCTCCATAAAGCAAGCTATGATTTACAGTTTTATATAACAATCGCTCAGTCTTCCTCACTGTGACTGTTAAAATGCTAAATCATTCAGGTGATAGGGTCCTGAATGGAGTCAACATGATCCATCTGTGGAAAACGGTGCTGAGAACAGGAACACAACACTGTAGTGAAGTGCAATGTGTGTGTGAGTAGACAGTAGAAGTATGTGTATGTATCTGTCGCCAGTAAAGTGAGACCGGGAACAGCAGATCCTCACAATGAAGGTCTTCCTCACTGCTTTGTGTGCATCAGGTCTATGAAGTCATAGGAGCAATGAAAACAGAATAAATCTGTAAAAAAATAAAAAGCTTAGCTAGATGCAGTATCACAGACGGCTGGCTTCAATATATAAAAGACCTACTTGACGATATGTGAAAATATATAGATTAATAAATAAAAGAATAAATCCATAAACAAAGAAATAGAAGAAATATAAAATGTTGAAATACAAAGCATAATATAAAGAAGAACACATTTAAAATGTGGAAATATGATGAGTGATAAATAAAAGAATAAATCCCGAAATACTATTATAAATTTTAAAAAAATTGCATTTATTTATTCATTTATTTCTGTCTATATTATCTATGTATATATATATTAGTACTATTTTCACATTTATATTGCTCTTTTGTTGCCTATATATTTCTCTTTATACTTATTTATTCTTTTTTTTTTTCCTCTTACATTTCCACATGTATTTCCTTGTTCTTTTCCAGATGCATTCTTGTTCATGACCCTCGTTGGCTCTACAAACTCGTCTTGTTCTCCTCAGCGATCTGTTCTCTCTTCCCCGTTCTCCCCCGTCTCCTTCACCATCATCTCCTCCACCATCGTCACCTCGTCCCCGGCCATCAGAGCACTGTATTTCCCCTTCTCCTTTTCCACCGGCTCCTCTTCACCTTCACCATCTTCCTCGCCCTCCTCCACCTCGCAGTTCAACCCCTCCTTCTCTGCAGCAATGACCGCCATCTCCATCTTGGCCTCCGGGTCCTCCTTTCTCCCGCGGAGGCAGAGGAAGTTACCCAGGGCGATGACGACGGCCGACAGCGTGACCTCGCAGCCCGCCAACAGGAAGACGTGCATGTACTGATGGGTGGTGTCCAAGAGGCGACCTGGGGGAGAGAACGAGGATATCAGCGTGAGTTCTGGTCCGTGGTCTCATGACGTGAACCACGTGCAAGGAAGATCTTATAAGGTAATAAGACTGAGAAGCTCGAAAGCTCCTGGAAGCTTCCGTCTGAGTCTGCGGCTACGGTTTAGCTGCTGACTCGGCAGACTAGACTCAGACCACTCATATGGGACGTTTGTTCATTTAGATTCTTTCACATCAGGTGAAACTATTTAATTAATAAATGGGATTTCTATATCAAACACATTGATCGTATATTTTTTGGAGTGCCTGGTTTACTTAACTAACGTCGGGTGATTTTCACCCGAGCGATTGTGGTTTTGTTATTTTCATTGTGTTGCTTTTGTCTGAGTTGTGTGAGTCTTTGTGTATCTTCATGCTGCTCACTGATGTTATTGGAGGTAGGCGTGTCTTATTGAAGGTGGGCGTGTCTTATTGAAGATAGGCGTAAGACACGCCTACCTCATCAATAAGACACGCCCACCTTCAATAAGACATTGAATGTGGGTGTGTCTTATTGAAGGTAGGCGTGTCTTATTGAAGGTAGGCGTGTCTTATTGAAGGTGGGCGTGTCGTATTGAAGATGGGTCATTTTCACCCGACGTTAGTGAAAGAGGGTGAAAACATTTCGATGGGTTTTACTCACATGTCCCAGGAACACGTGGACCAAAGAACAAGTTCATAGCTCCTTTATTTATATTTTTAATCATGTTTTATTGACGATTCCCTAATTTTTCACCCGATTTTGAGCCTTTTTCCAGGGTCCCACATGATACCTGTTTATGGTTTTATGAGAAGTTCTATAGCGTAAAAGAAGAGTACTTCAATTTATGTACATTATTTTGGGTAAAATACACCCGATGTTAGTGATAGTGTTACTATTTTTAACGTGTTCTAGGGTTAAAGGCACAACGTTACTTGGGTTAAGACTGAACCACAGATGAAAACGCATCTTCTTGCATAGCGCAACAGGGTCCCGATGCTCTGGGACATTCGTCTGAGTGAGATGAGTTCAAAGTGTAACCGTCATTTCATTTAGTCCACAGCCCAAAAAGCTCCTCGTACAAACATCTGCATATTCTTTGCTCAACGCTGGACGGAAATCTGAAAGGGATGAGTCTGAAGATAACACTGTTTATGAGCTGACGCTGGGTCAGTAAACTGAACTGAATGAGGTCTCTGACCTGCTCCAGGAGGTCCCAGCAGCACAGCGAAGGCCTCCATCAGCAGAACCAGGCCTAGGGCGCTGGGGAACTTCTCCGTCCCTACGATGGTCATGAGGACCTCGAACTGCAGCGCCCCCACCATGCCGTAGGAGATACCAAAGAAGATACAGAAGATCACCAGACCCGTGTAGTCCTTCGCCTGCACGGAGAGGAACAGAAGATTGCTGAGCGTTGGTCTACAGAGGACACAAGTACTGCTCCAAGTACACCATCAGTCTGCACCGGTACCTGAGATCCTACGAGGTCGGTGACCCCGTTGAAGAGCATAGCGAAGCTGAACAGGTAGACGCTTCGGGGCCGCACCCACTTCAAGCCGGCTACGAGCCCCGCCGCGGGCCGGGCAAACATGTCGACGAATCCCAAGATGGTGAGCAGCAGCGCGGACGTGGTGTCCTCGTAGCCCAGGCCTTTAGCGTAGCTGACCACGAACACAGGCGGCACGAACAGGCCCAGCACCATGATGGACGCCGCCACGGCGTAGATGAGGAAGCCCCTGTCCTTGAACACGCTGAAGTCCAACAGCTTCTTCTTGGGCTGGGGCTTCTTCTCCTCCGCAGCCGCGGGAGGGCCTTCGTCCAGCCTCCTAGGAGGCAGCAGGGGCCTCATGAGGGCCCCGCAGGCACAGCAGTTGAGGAGGATGCCTCCCAGGATGAGGAAGCCGCCCCTCCAGCCATACTCGTACTGGAGGACCTGTCCCAGCGGGGAGAGGCAGCACAGCGCCACGGGGCTGCCCGCCGCCGCCAAGCCGTTGGCGAGAGGCCGTTTCTCACTGAAGTAGCGATTCAGCATGATCAGGGACGGCTGGAAGTTCAACGCCAGACCCAGACCTGAGGAGAGGCAGAGCTTCAGCGTTGCCATCAGTCTCCACGCATTGCCATCAGTCTCCACGTGGGCTTCCATCAGGGTTCACACACACATTCTGACCAATGGATTTCCATGACTTTAAACCAAATTTCCATGACTTTTAAATTTGGTTTAAAGTCATGGAAAAGTCCTGGAAATCCAGTGGTCAAGATGTGTATGAACTCTGCTTAACGCAGGGTGCATACACATTTTGACCAATGGATTTCCATGACTTTTAAATTTGGTTTAAAGTCATGGAAGTTCCATGACTTTAAACCAAATGTCCATGAGCAAACATTTAGTGAAATCTGGGTGTAAACATGAAAAAATGAGTAAATGTAGTATTTAAACTAACAATGAGAATACAAAGCATACAGTAAACCTTAAATGACACAAATGAATGAGACAATAGTTTGATTAAAAACCTTGTTCCATGCTGTGAAGAAATCAGAGGGGGATGAACACAGAAGGAAACGCGTCTTTGTTGTTGTTTTGTGTTAAACCAGACTCATTTTGCATTCCTTTTATTGTCTCATAATTATTTTGGCCTGTTATGTACAAACAATATATTGTAGAAATATAGTTTTTACTACTCCATTTCATTCCATCCGCCAAAACGTATGGTTCAATAAAGTTTTGGGTTCAATAGGAGAAAGTAAAGTGTGATGGCCTCGCTGCAGGTTCTCCAGGACTCCATGGAGGATGTTGCTATTCCTCCTGGACAACACATCATATTGTCATAACCATCCAACACGTATTCCACCTTACAGCATGAATGTGCTCAGGAAAGCTCAGTCCATGAGACCGGTGGGTATCAGAGCGCCATCTGGTAGGCTATAGAGGTACTGTCAAACGGTTCCAGAGCCTTTAACCAGGCATGGACAGACTCTTATACGTTTATTATTCCCACAACCAGTTGAAGAGCAGCATGTCTCCTGTTCAGCGACATTAAAAGCAGCGATGTGAAGCGCCACCACGAGACAAAGCACACATCTGTAGAGCAAACGGACCGACTCGCATCCCAAATTAAGGCACAGAAAATAAACCAAAGAGCCCAATGTGGTTTAATAACCACAGATAAAGTCCCTGCACACACATTTCTCTTTTTAGATGACAAGAATATAATATCTCGGCTCTTTTGATTGACATCGCTTGACGCCCGAACAAACTGAATTTAAAGCTGCAGGACAATTCAGTTAAATTCATTTTTCTAAAATGAAGTACTTTATTTTATGAGTCACATTTTTCAAAAGCTTTTTGTTTTAAACTATTTATTTGTATTAATCAATTCAGTTCAATTGGAAATCTGTAACAATAAATATTGTTTGGATGTTATTTAATTTAACTTTCTTAATTAACTTCTTTAATTTGACAGTCAGTTGTTGACTACTGTTTATTCTGGTATATAGGTAACATTATGTCCGTTATGGATTATTGCTTGTTGATCACGGTGTATGAATAAACATATACATTTTTCTCTGGGCTCAAGAGGTTTATTAACTGCTGTTAAAATGATAAAAGTATTTTACAGCTGAATCTGTGCCCTTGAGTACTTTTTAGTGCATACATACATACATTTACCTGCATGGCTTTGAGTTTGGGGAGAACCGGATCACCCGGAGTAAAAACCCTTCAAACAGGTGGAGAACATGCAAACACAAATTGTGTCACAACCTTGCAGGAAGAAGGTAATAGTGAGGAAAAGATTCTTGTCCACTTCTTGTTTCACCTTTCCATCGCAGCCTCGGGGTTGAGAGTGAGGGGTACAGTTTTTTTATTTTTACCTGTATGTCTTTGAGTTTGGGGGGAAACCAGATCACCCGGATCTTTGTCACATGACATTCCTCCCTCCAATCAAAATTAAGTCTAACATATTAATTTTTTTAGTCAAAACGTCTGTGGTTTTTGACCCAAGCCGAAGAAGAAAAGTAGTCGGTAGTCACAATCGCTCTCAAAGTTCCACAGCAGCTTTCATGCAGCGTCTCCACTGGCACCAGCAGCCTCCAACCTGAATGCTCCTGTGCTGCATAGAGTCCACCTGAGAAGTCCAAACCGCTCTTTAAACTCGCTGCAATCTCATTTCATACAGATATGACTAATTGATGAACTCTGTAGAGGTTGGATGTACCAACATTATCCACCAGCCAGCGACCAATCTTTTGAAAAAAGGGAGAGACAGAAGTTGCAGAGTCCAAAAAGTCTGTACTTCAGTTTGATGCCAATAACTGGGCCGGATGAGCTTGTATACTTTTATATTTGTTTGATTTTTTTATTTTGGTCTCGACTCCGGTTCGAACCTCCTCGGTCTTCTCCACTCACAGACTGCAAAAGGTCAGTAACTTGATGAAAACCAGTCATCTGCGATCTCACTGTAGAAACAAGACAACCATCGAACTCACGCTGACTCATGAGCCGATTCATGGGAAACGTATTATTAAGATCTAACCATTACAGGCTCTTCAAAGGATCCATGATGTGAAGCATTATTATTCATGAGCTCCAGAGGGTTTAAAGCTATACTTCTCTTTAAAAGGCTTTAAAGCCATAATGTTTCATCTGTGTGGACCCAAGTAAATGATAATTATGACTAGTTAGATTATCAATGGAAAAAAAGGAAAGAAAAAGTGTGTTTGAGTAGAAATTAAAGCCGAAAACCTTTCCTCCACCACACAGATTCTGTCCATGCTTGACAGACTCTGATACATTCAATAAAAAAAAAATGTTTTGGGTAATTTACAAAGCTAGTTCTAAATCAAATTAAAAGAAAAACTACAATTACAATGCATACTTTCAATGACCAGTTATGTTTGAATATCATAGAGAAAAACATGTTTTGCCATTTTTAGAGGTGGAAAGGTGATGGGGAGACAAAAGGCGCCAGCAAAAGCTGCACAGTGTGTGATGAGGAATCGAAAGATGTTGGTCCTTATTAGTAACACATATTTACAGCCTAGCTTATTTTTCTGTTTTCTGTGACCCCCCCTGCTCTGGACCACCGTGGATGCTGACCTGTGAGGGGTCACTAGAGTAAAGTTCGGGGGCTCAGGTTCGTCCCCTGAGGAGCATGAATGTGCTGAGTGAGGTCACTTTGGATATCTCTTGTGGACCAGCGATGCTGTCCAGATGGTGGCGCTATAGATATATATATATTTGCGTGCCCGTACCTGTGATGACTCCGACGCAGAAGTAGATGTGAATGATGCTGGTGGCGAAGGAGGCCAGGATCATCCCCAGAGAGGCAAAGAGCCCGCCGACCATCATCACCGGCCGGCAGCCGAACCTGTTCACCAGCACGCTGCACACGGGGCCTGAGGAAGCACGTTCGTCCGTTAGCATTAGCACGCGTACAGGGCGGGTAACGTGCACGCGTACAGGGCGGGTAACGTGCACGCGTACAGGGCGGGTAACGTGCACGCGTACAGGGCGGGTAACGTGCACGCGTACAGGGCGGGTAACGTGCACGCGTACAGGGCGGGTAACGTGCACGCGTACAGGGCGGGTAACGTGCACGGCGCGTCCCGCCACCTACCTGTCCCGTACAGCATGGCGAGCAGGATGGACGAGATCCAGGCCGTGTCGCTGTAGCCGACGTCGAACTCCCGGATCAGCTCCTTGAAGAAGACGCTGATGGCCTTGGGAAAGGCGTACGAGAAGCCGGTGATGACGAAGCCGCCGGCCAGCACCGCCCAGCCCCAGCCGCCGTCCGGGGCCTTCACCCCGGGGGGCCCGTCGTCCACCACCGCTCCTCCCATGATGCTCTCTGACTGCTGCGGCGAGCTCGTGGCTTTAAACACTGTGGTAAAGAAGACAGACTTATGCTTGACCTTGTGCTGTCAGTCTTTCATGTGATCTCCGGTCTGAGCTTCATTTAGGGAAGGGCATTAGTTACTGCTCATCCTGGTGTGACTATAACTCACAACCCACCAATCAAATGTCTTTCTTCATCTAAAACACGAGCTGAGCAAAGTGCTTTAATGCAGGCGAATAAACAAGAGACATGCATGAGAGGATCGATGAGTCAATGCATCGACACACACACACACACACACACACACACACACACACACACACACACACACACACACACACACACACACACAGGAGCCCAGTGGTCGGTTCAGAGCGTTGTCTTCTTTACACTGAGACTTCCTCTAGAGGCCGTGGTCAGAGCAGCGAGTAAATATGAGAACACGGCTGTTAACAGCTGGTCAGGATGAAGCTCCTCATCAGCCAGAAGACACACACACACACACACACACACACACACACACAGTGAGTGCTCTCTCCTCCTCTTGTCCTAGGGAGGTGGGACGCTGTCAGGGTGTTTTGAAGCTGAAATGTCCTCACAATACATGTTTAAACATCTTTGTTTGGAGCAGGTCCCAGCAAAACACACACCATCCTCAGGTTAGTATGTTTTCAATGAAAATGAGAGTAAAGGTGTAAAAAGTATCATTCCCTTTAATGCCACATATATAACATTTATATCACCTGTTTTTCAACTGCAAATGTTTCAGCAAATGTTTATCTAACAGGTTAATGCTTTTACTTGGTTCATCTCACTTCAATCCTTTTTATTGAGAACAATGGTTTGTCAGTGAAGCAGACGGACTCCATCTTTGTTTTGACCAACGTCCTGACCATCGAGAGAAAGCTCAGCAACACCAAGTGGACTGAAAAAGCAATTGTTACCTAAAGGTTTACTTTGTATTTGCATTATAAATAGTTTATATAATAAAAGACCCACACCCCTATTGCCCAGTGACCTGAGCAGTTCAAATGAAAGGAGCAAGATCCGAGGTTGGGAGCGTTTTGATTGCCTCATCGCTAATGATGCTAATGTTAAATGCAGCTCCTTTACCGTAATTAGGGGACCCTTTTATATCAGGTCACAAGGTACAAATCAAGAAAAAAACATGGTATGAATCCCTAAAAAATAAATGTTAGTTATCACATTAAACTTAATATCAGGGCTACAGTAATATACAATCCCCATGTACAACTTCTAAACACAACTCAAACAATAAATAAGATTAGAGTTTAGGATTAGGGTTTAAAGGGCTACAGCTCATTACGATATCATCTTTTGTTGTGGAGAATGTTAATTTTCAAACCCCATTTTCTTGTAGTTCAGAATGAACGAACACTTTTAAACCCGTTGCCCTGTGGAGGCTTCGGCCGGACATGTTCGACCTCTGTGACACATGGCGGCCCCCAGGCCCCCGTCCTTACCTGCCATGGGAGGGTCACGCTAATCCCACTGGTCCCACTGGTCCCACTGGCATACCCCCCTCCCACAGTTCCACTTCCATCATCCAGACTTCCCATGACCCCGGTGTGACCCATGCAGCATTCTGTCAGGAGACCCACGTATCAGCACTCACACTAAAATAAGACCCTGACATTCCGCCCGGCACACACACTGATATGGAGATGAAAGGCACTTGGACGCGGTTCTGCATTGTGTGATAGATTCTGCACTCTGCAAACTGAATCATTGTGTGGGTTATAACGTTCTGATCGCTGTGAAATTATCGAGTGGAGCTTTAACAGCTGTTACAACACTACATAACTTTTTTGATCAGAAAAGTCTGCAAGTCTGCAAGGTTCTGCCACATCACTTTTTCTCCATTTAAGGGCCCCATTAGTGCACCGCATCTTGACTTCTCCACTGGAAGGGCATCCAAGAAGACACTTCATCCTGTTTTCTCCACTGGAAGGGCATCCAAGAAGACACTTCATCCTGTTTTCTCCACTGGAAGGGCATCCAAGAAGACACTTCATCCTGTTTTCTCCACTGGAAGGGCATCCAAGAAGACACTTCATCCTGTTTTCTCCACTGGAAGGGCATCCAAGAAGACACTTCATCCTGTTTTCTCCACTGGAAGGGCATCCAAGAAGACACTTCATCCTGTTTTCTCCACTGGAAGGGCATCCAAGAAGACACTTCATCCTGTTTTCTCCACTGGAAGGGCATCCAAGAAGACACTTCATCCTGTTTTCTCCACTGGAAGGGCATCCAAGAAGACACTTCATCCTGTTTTCTCCTATTGAGGAGCATCCAAGAAGACACTTCATCCTGTTTTCTCCTATTGAGGAGCATCCAAGAAGACACTCCATGTTTTTCTCTCTTTCCAATGGAAGGGTACACTCGAGGGCCCTTTATCATGTGTTCTCTTCAGTTCAGGCCCCAGGGGGTTCAGCTAGAAGTTAAGTCAGACTTTTACATTTTCCTGTCTCACGTTTGTATCGGCCTACCGTCTTGTTTAGGGTTCGGTCTCAGTCCTTAGTTACAGACCTTGTTAGTTACATGAAACTGCTCACAACACGGTTTGTGGATTATCTTAAACTGGTTATTGCTGTTGAGTTTTTCAAATGTACAATCCAATAGCCTATCATCATACTTAACTTTAGGGCACTAGGACCTTGGGGAGGCTGCTGCGCTGGCTTTCTCACTCTGCCAAATAACGTCTCTCATCAACCACAGCAGGATTAAAAAGTAAACTCAAAGTTTATCTCATAGTAAACTACACCAAGGAGTTTATCTCATAGTAAACTACACCAAGGAGTTTATCTCATAGTAAACTACACCAAGGAGTTTATCTCACAGTAAACTATACCAAGGAGTTTATCTCACTGTAAACTACACCAAGGAGTTTAGCTCATAGTAAACTATACCAAGGAGTTTATCTCACAGTAAACTATACCAAGGAGTTTATCTCATAGTAAACTACACCAAGGAGTTTATCTCATAGTAAACTACACCAAGGAGTTTAGCTCACAGTAAACTACACCAAGGAGTTTAGCTCATAGTAAACTATACCAAGGAGTTTATCTCACAGTAAACTACACCAAGGAGTTTATCTCATAGTAAACTATACCAAGGAGTTTATCTCACAGTAAACTACACCAAGGAGTTTATCTCACAGTAAACTATACCAAGGAGTTTATCTCATAGTAAACTACACCAAGGAGTTTATCTCACAGTAAACTACACCAAGGAGTTTATCTCATAGTAAACTATACCAAGGAGTTTATCTCATAGTAAACTACACCAAGGAGTTTATCTCATAGTAAACTATACCAAGGAGTTTATCTCACAGTAAACTACACCAAGGAGTTTATCTCACAGTAAACTATACCAAGGAGTTTATCTCATAGTAAACTACACCAAGGAGTTTATCTCACAGTAAACTACACCAAGGAGTTTATCTCATAGTAAACTACACCAAGGAGTTTATCTCATAGTAAACTACACCAAGGAGTTTATCTCATAGTAAACTACACCAAGGAGTTTATCTCATAGTAAACTACACCAAGGAGTTTATCTCATAGTAAACTACACCAAGGAGTTTATCTCATAGTAAACTACACCAAGGAGTTTATCTCATAGTAAACTATACCAAGGAGTTTATCTCATAGTAAACTACACCAAGGAGTTTATCTCATAGTAAACTATACCAAGGAGTTTATCTCATAGTAAACTACACCAAGGAGTTTATCTCATAGTAAACTATACCAAGGAGTTTATCTCATAGTAAACTACACCAAGGAGTTTATCTCATAGTAAACTATACCAAGGAGTTTATCTCATAGTAAACTACACCAAGGAGTTTATCTCACAGTAAACTACACCAAGGAGTTTATCTCATAGTAAACTACACCAAGGAGTTTATCTCATAGTAAACTATACCAAGGAGTTTATCTCACAGTAAACTACACCAATGAGTTTATCTCATAGTAAACTACACCAAGGAGTTTATCTCACAGTAAACTATACCAAGGAGTTTATCTCACAGTAAACTACACCAAGGAGTTTATCTCATAGTAAACTACACCAAGGAGTTTATCTCACAGTAAACTACACCAAGGAGTTTATCTCATAGTAAACTACACCAAGGAGTTTATCTCATAGTAAACTATACCAAGGAGTTTATCTCATAGTAAACTACACCAAGGAGTTTATCTCATAGTAAACTACACCAAGGAGTTTATCTCATAGTAAACTATACCAAGGAGTTTATCTCACAGTAAACTATACCAAGGAGTTTATCTCAGTAAACTATACCAAGGAGTTTATCTCATAGTAAACTACACCAAGGAGTTTATCTCATAGTAAACTATACCAAGGAGTTTATCTCACAGTAAACTATACCAAGGAGTTTATCTCATAGTAAACTACACCAAGGAGTTTATCTCATAGTAAACTACACCAAGGAGTTTATCTCATAGTAAACTACACCAAGGAGTTTATCTCATAGTAAACTATACCAAGGAGTTTATCTCATAGTAAACTATACCAAGGAGTTTATCTCATAGTAAACTACACCAAGGAGTTTATCTCATAGTAAACTACACCAAGGAGTTTATCTCATAGTAAACTACACCAAGGAGTTTAGCTCACAGTAAACTATACCAAGGAGTTTATCTCATAGTAAACTACACCAAGGAGTTTATCTCATAGTAAACTACACCAAGGAGTTTATCTCATAGTAAACTACACCAAGGAGTTTATCTCATAGTAAACTATACCAAGGAGTTTATCTCACAGTAAACTATACCAAGGAGTTTATCTCATAGTAAACTATACCAAGGAGTTTATCTCATAGTAAACTATACCAAGGAGTTTATCTCATAGTAAACTACACCAAGGAGTTTATCTCATAGTAAACTACACCAAGGAGTTTATCTCATAGTAAACTACACCAAGGAGTTTAGCTCACAGTAAACTATACCAAGGAGTTTATCTCATAGTAAACTACACCAAGGAGTTTATCTCATAGTAAACTACACCAAGGAGTTTATCTCATAGTAAACTACACCAAGGAGTTTATCTCATAGTAAACTACACCAAGGAGTTTATCTCACAGTAAACTACACCAAGGAGTTTATCTCACAGTAAACTATACCAAGGAGTTTATCTCATAGTAAACTACACCAAGGAGTTTATCTCATAGTAAACTACACCAAGGAGTTTATCTCATAGTAAACTATACCAAGGAGTTTATCTCACAGTAAACTATACCAAGGAGTTTATCTCATAGTAAACTACACCAAGGAGTTTATCTCACAGTAAACTACACCAAGGAGTTTATCTCATAGTAAACTACACCAAGGAGTTTATCTCATAGTAAACTATACCAAGGAGTTTATCTCATAGTAAACTATACCAAGGAGTTTATCTCATAGTAAACTACACCAAGGAGTTTATCTCATAGTAAACTACACCAAGGAGTTTATCTCACAGTAAACTACACCAAGGAGTTTATCTCATAGTAAACTATACCAAGGAGTTTATCTCACAGTAAACTATACCAAGGAGTTTATCTCATAGTAAACTACACCAAGGAGTTTATCTCATAGTAAACTACACCAAGGAGTTTATCTCATAGTAAACTACACCAAGGAGTTTATCTCACAGTAAACTATACCAAGGAGTTTATCTCATAGTAAACTACACCAAGGAGTTTAGCTCACAGTAAACTACACCAAGGAGTTTAGCTCAAAGTAAATGATGCACGGAGGGAATGTAAGTACAGGTAGTTACAGAATTCAATTCAATTTATTTTATATAGCCCAACATCACAAATACAAGTTTGCCCTGATTATAGTGAATGCGTTGGGTGCCTTCCATTTCAGTCCATCATACAATATTTATTATTTGATAATCAAGATGTACTTGAAATGTGTTTTTTTTAATTTTTGTCATTCATGTTTTTTCTCTATTGAATGGTATATTAGACACTGAACTACATCGCGTTCCACATTATTATGCAAATTACACTTTGCTCAGATTTTCCTAAATAGTAATGCACAGTCAGTCAGTATCATTTTCAAGTCATCAACTGTTAGAGTATAAGTCAAATTCTATTGAACAAACCTCCAAATGATAACAGTATTTTTTTCAAAAATAAAAAACTCAAAATGCAGTGTTCCAAATTATTATGCAGAATTTCAGAGTTTCAAGATATTCTATAGGTTGTAAAGAACAAAAAAATTGTCATTTGTTGAATTTGCAGCATTAGGAGGTCATATTTACTGAAATCAAGAAAAGTTTGAATCAAAAACATCTTAACAGGTCAAGTTACATGTTAACATAGGACCCCTTCTTTGATATCAACTTCACAATTCTTGCATCCATTGAACTTGTGAGTTCTTTGATAGTTTCTGCTTTAATGTCTTTGCAGGATGCCATAATAGCCTCCCAGAGCACCTGCTTGGATGTGAACTGCCTTCCACCCACATAGATCTTTTGCTTGATGATGCTCCAAAGGTTCTCAATAGGGTTAAGGTCAGGGGAAGATGGGGGCCACACCATGAGTTTCTCTCCTTTTATGCCCATAGCAGCCAATGCCCCAGAGGTATTCTTTGCAGCATGACATGGTGCATTGTCATGCATGAATATGATTTTGCTACGGAAGGCACGGTTCTTCTTTTTGTACCACAGAAGAAAGTGGTCAGTCAGAAACTCTACATACTTTGCCGAGGTCATTTTCACACCGTCAGGGACCCTGAAGGGGCCTACCAGCTCTCTCCCCATGATTCCGGCCCAAAACATGACTCCGCCACCTCCTTGTTGACGTCTCAGCCTTGTTGGGACATGGTGGCCATTCACCAACCATCCACTACTCCATCCATCAGGACCATCAAGGGTTGCACGGCACTCATCCGTAAACAAAACAGTTTGAAAGTTAGTCTTCATGTAGTCCTGAGCCCACTGCAACCTTTTTTGCTTGTGAGCTTGGTTTAGGGGTGGCCGAATAACAGGTTTAAGGACACTTGCAAACCTCTTGAGCATCCTACATCTTGAAGTTGGCGAGACTCCAGAGGCACCAGCGGCTTCAAACACCTGTTTGCTGCTATTCAATGGCATTTTAGTGGCTGCTCTCTTAACCCTACGCATTTGTTTGGCAGAAATCTTCCTTATTTTGCCTTTGTCTGAACGAACCCGCTTGTGCTGTGAATCGGTGACAAATTTCTTCACCGTCCGATGATCACGCGCAATTCTTTTGGAAATATCCAATGTTGTGATACCTTGACCAAGGCATTGCACTATTTGCCGCTTTTCAGCAGAGAGATCCTTTTTCTTCCCCATTTTGCCTGAAACATGTAGCTTGCTTAATAATGTGGAACATCCTTCTTAAGTAGTTTTCCTTTGATTGGGCTCACCTGGCAAACTAATTATTATTATTACTATTTGGATGATTTCAATCATCCAAATAGCCCTGAGACACAATACCATCCATGAGTTTCATTGAAAAACCAAAAAATGAATGTTTATGACCCTTAAATACAATTTGCCTAATAATGTGGAACGCGGTGTAGTTCATCTTTATCTCAGTGATAGTGTCCAAATGAGCATCAAATATCACTGGTTTGTAAAAACTACACCGACAACAAAATACATGTAAATGTTGATAAAAAAATCGTATTCCCTTCTGCTCAAAATAAAACAAGTAAACGACTCAAAAGTTTACTGGTAGGAGACCCCGGGGAAGACCGAGGACACGCTGGAGGGATTATATCTCCCGGCTGGCCTTGGAACGCCTCGGGGTCCCCCAGGATGAGCTGGAGTGTTGCTGTGAGAGGAAGCCTGGGTCGGCCTGCTGGACCTGCTGCCACCGCGACCCGACCCCGGATAAGCGGCTGATAATGGATGGATGGATGGATGGACCCAAAAGTTGACCCTGTCAGGTCCATTCTCCATCCATTGGATTTGGGAGTGACGTGGATATGAAAGCTAGTTTATCCGTCTTTCCTTTACAAGCAGGAAAAGTATTTCTCTCTCGTTATTTGAGAAAAGTTCATATTTGTGTTCAATACGACCCTGACATTCTGTCTCTTCTGTTATAATATACTAATGAATGCAAAACTACAGAGCAAAATCACACTCTTTCTGATTGAACCAATCTATGAACTGTCGGAAACAATGGACATGTAATGTAATATCCGCGGCCCCAAATGGACCCCAAAAAGAAGCCGGTTCTCTAGGGGCTGAATCCTACCTGTCGGCTCACGTTACCGGTCTGTGTGGTTAATATAATCGTCTTGTTATCTTGTTATCTTAATAGTATCTGCCTCAGACACCAGAGGATGGTGTCAGCTGTTTAACACTTGAGGCTCTGCCTGGTCATGTTGAGAGCTCGTGACGTCATCAGCATCCGCTATGCCGCCGAGCGCACGTAGGCAGTGAGTGCGCCTCCTCCCGCATCACCTTGCGTCATCACGGACTTCACGAGGAAATGAGCCCGCTCTGATAGCAGCCAAACTTGTCTTGTCGCCTTGTTGGCTGACATAACTCTCTGAAGGCCCCGTGTTCCCTTCCCTCAGCCCCGGAGCCCTGCGCGCCTTTAAGCAGGAACCCTGCGCGCTCTGGAGCTTCATAACGAACGCGTTCCTCCAGCTGAGGACGCTTCCTACTGGTCTCATGTCCGCTTTAAACGTCTCTGCCTGCGTCTCATCCGCGCGGACAGATGTGGATGAGACGCGCGCGGTGGCCTACGTGAGGACCGAGGCGTCTCTCAAAGTGCCTCCCAGCGGACCTCTTGCCTGATCCGGCGCCCCCAGCAGCAATGACATGCTTCAATAATAACGCGCACTGTCCGGACATTTATTACAACACCAATGTATAACTAATACACTAGAGATCACCTGTTCCTCTGATTAAAGGTAAACACGCGACATGTAAACATGAACAACAACCACGGATCCAAAGAGAAAAGTCCTCACACGGTGACTGACGTTACCTGCCGAGATGCTGCGTCCCTCCTCCACACGCGCTTCTTCAGGACCGCGTGAGCGCGCCTCTGTCGCTGGCTTTTTATTAGCGTGCGGCGGCGCGCGCGGAACCATCCGTCGCATCGCTGGGGCCGGGGGAAGGATTTGACAGAGGCACGGTTGCCATGGCAAACCCTCGCGTCCCGCAGGAACAAGTTAAGTTTCGGACAGAAAACTCTGCTCGTTGTTGTTGTTTTGACGTCGTTGTTGAACGTGAGGCGGGAAACGGCTCTTCGTTTGACCGCCTCGGGTGGTGTCGGCTGTGACGTGTGAGGGCTCGTGAGCCCCGGACCGGAAGTCTGCCGGTAC
Organism: Myoxocephalus aenaeus; assembly: GCA_038501785.1. Classification (NCBI taxonomy): domain Eukaryota; kingdom Metazoa; phylum Chordata; class Actinopteri; order Perciformes; family Cottidae; genus Myoxocephalus; species Myoxocephalus aenaeus. The sequence goes on from JBAMJR010000271.1 coordinate 574,441, forward strand.
CGGAGCCAAGGCTCCTGTGTTATGGTAAGCAGCTAGGTAGCTAGCTAGCTAGAGATTATATATATATATATATATATATATTTATATTTTATGGACATTTGGTTTAAAGTCATTTGGTTTAAAGTCATTTGGTTTAAAGTCATGGAAATCCATTGGTCAAAATGTGTATGAACCCTGCCTGCTATTATAAAGTTAAACCCCAAAATGTGTGTTTTGTGTTTAGTCTTGTTTCTGCTGCTACTGTAGATACTGGAGAGGTCACTGCGTCTGCAGGATGTTCCTCAAGTGTTCAAGAATTGACAGAACAGGTTATAGTACAATCATGATTATTTATTTAGCAATTACATACATGAAATGCATACCTACAAGGCCTTGGACTCGTCTGTCTGTCTCCTCACAGTCAGCACGTCTCAGGAAGAGAGAGCCCCGATTGTCAAGAGCCGGGCGTATTTATTCTCTTCTGACTTCCTCTTTATCTGACTCCATTGCCCTTTTCTACTTCCTTTTCGTGCTTATTCCTTACTTTACTAATACATTTCTTGTGGGAGTGGTCCAAAGACATACGCTCTAGTCTAGACGGGGTCACGTGGGTGTGTGTTAAAACTGTGTTGCTTCTTCCTTTAATCTGTGGTGTATGCTTACTGAAGCCTCTATGTGTGTGTGCCATGGTAACTAAACAAAGCATTGAGCTGTGACCCCTGTACATTATAATTTTTCACACTGCAAGGCATTGTTTTAGCAATAACAGGAAACATCTGTAGCTTGAGTTCTTAAAACATGCATTCTTTCCAATGACCTGCAATCGTCTGCGGTTAATACTTGCGCGCATAAGCAGTTTCGCTAGTTTTGAACTTTCCAACCTGGTTCCGCTATTGAACTTCTCAACTTGGCCTCGTCTAGAACTTTGTAATGGAACCTGGTCAAAGCTCTATATCTCTTCAATACTTGTCCTCGTCTCAGAGATGGAGGTCTTTATAAGAAGAGGTCTGGAATGAGGCACCTGTGAGCGTTGTACGCTTCATGAATCATGGATGTGAACGTCACCACGGCGTGACAGAAACAATGTGGCTCCAGGAAACAACGTTATCGACATGAACACTCGAGCTGCGACGCATGACGACCTGTACTGTGGCCCCCTAGGTGCATCCCAGTTCCACCATGCAGTCAGACGGGGAGAGCGGACTGGGAGAGCTGGAGGCCCAGCTGGCCAGTAAAGAGAGGGAGTGGAAGCAGCTGCTGGCTGCAAGGGACCGCCAGCTGGAGACTTCCCTCAACAAGGCCCAGCAGGAGAGCTTCTCCCTCAGGTACCTGCTCTGTGCCCCTCACACCAGCTGTTAGCTGGAAATATTCTTTTATAATATACATCACAATTATCCAGAGCCTAAGAGGACGTCTTTAAATTCATGTTGGCTGCTGATAGATTCATGGTCCCCTGTCCTTCCTGAGAAGCGTTTGTTTAACTGATATTTCCTGTAACTCTTGTTAGCGAGTAAGAATTATTGGATCTCAGCCAAACATCTTCTCTCGTTCTCTGAATTGATTTTGCTTGATCATAAACAAAGTAATAAGTGCTGCAGTCTTGATAGCAGGGAGTCCAGAAACACCCTGAACAGCCGGAAGTTCGGCTCTTTAATACACGGTTCTCCGTCATGAACGTCTAACATTTAATTGGCTCTAACTTGTCTAAGAGGAGGAGAATCGTGTCCTCATCTTTTCTCACAAGGCTGGAAGGTGCAACGACCAGTCTGCTTCCCTAATGTCAATATACTGATAACATGTGTGATAAAGCGTGGAGCCTTGAGGAACCTTGAGGAACAGACCACCGGACGTTTCTCACAGATAATATCTGTTAAACTGACCTCGCACAACCTGAACTCTCATAGACATAAGAATAATGAAATGAAGAACATCTACAGAATATAACTCTTTATATTATCACTCTGAATATAACCCTGAGAATTCTACAGCTTTGTTGTGAACTTCTGAATAAAGATCCGCCACAGAATTGGACCAGAAACACATGTTTCCTCAACACAGTTAGAACATTAGAACTCTTACAGCCAATAACAGAAGGAGCACCTCCCTGTAATGCAGATAGCTTATTCTCACAGGTTTTGAAATGTAATGGAGGTCTGTGGACGCAAACTAAAACGCTGGGCTTCATGCAAGAGTCGCTCATAGAACAGGTTTGTTCTAAAGCAGCGCGTACGAGCGAGAAGTTGTGTCACGGAGCAATGTCTTTTTCTATAAGTACGAACAAGAGTCCGGAGTGGCTCAGGCCTTTTATATATATATTCAGATACGCATCTATTGTTTAGCTACTTGTATGCACATAATGGTTCAATAGTTGTTCATGTTTGCGTTGTATTTCTGTCTGTAAATACACAACTGGACTAACGTCTTTGTATCCTCACCCTGAATCTCCGCGAGCACTTCAAGAGTCACCAAACTCTCTCAACTTGACAGACTCGTCATCACTTGTTTCACGCTGATGATGATGATGATGATGATGATGATGATGATGAGCCGTACTGTGACGAACATAAAGTCGAGTCATGAGCATGAAGTCCGATGCGAAAACCTCTTTCTAAAGCAAAGCGGTCATCCTTCCTGTCATCAAGCCACTGACCGGTGGACGCAGTGAGCGTGGAGAGATTATAACGGAGGACTTCTGGTCGCATGGTGTCCTGAACAAACGGGACCCTTTCAGGTGCAGCAGAGTCCCGTGTGGACCTGTTTGCTCAGAAGACTGGGGGTCTAGAGTGGTTTATGTGAAACCAGTTCATGAAGCTTCTCCACCCAGGCTGCTAAACATATTTTCAATATAACGTGGCATGGGTCCCGCTCCTTATTTTAACGAATGAATAGTTTAATTCTCTTCTTCTCTATTCAAGAGAGCGATTCAAACTACTTGCCTTGAAAAGAGAAGCAACCTATTTCTTTGGAGTATTAAGTATTTTCTGTCTGCCTGGATGGCTTTAATGACACACAGACACCAGATTCCACCGCGTAATCCGGGCGTTGGTATCTTTCATGCGGTGGAGCCACTGGAGGGGGGCGTGGTCCGACCAGAGGGTGAAAGAGTGTCCCAGGAGGGAGTAGCGCAGGGAGTCGACCGCCCACCGGATGGCCAGGCACTCCTTCTCCACCGTACTGTACCTGGCCTCCCTCTCGGATAGCTTCCAGCTGATGTAGAGGACAGGGCGGTCAACTCCCTCTACCTGCTGGGACAAAACGGCCCCCAGCCCTCTGCTCGACGCATCAGTCTGCAGAGTAAAGGGAAGAGAGAAGTTAGGGGTGTGAAGGAGCGGTTCCCCACAGAGAGCTTGTTTTACCTCCTCAAACGCCAACTGGCACTGCTCCGTCCACTGGACCGGATCTGAGGCACCTTTCCGGGTCAGTTCAGTCAAGGGGCTGGTCAGATCCGCAAAGCTCGGGATGAAGCGCCTGTAATAACCCGCCAGCCCCAGAAACTGCCTCACCTCTTTTTTAGTCTTGGGCCGCGGGCAGGCGGCGATAGCGGCGGTCTTGTCCACCTGGGGGCGCAAATGCCCGCCACCCAAGTGGTACCCCAGATACCGTACCTCCCTCCGTCCAACTGCACACTTCCCTGGGTTGGCGGTGAGCCCAGCCTGCCTCAGGGACTCCAGCACCGCGCCCACCCGCCGCACATGCTCCGCCCAGGTGGTGCTGTGGATGATTCCATCATCTATGTAGGCGGCAGCATATGCAGCGTGCGGACGCAGCACCCGGTCCATGAGGCGTTGAAAGGTGGCTGGCGCACCGAACAACCCGAAGGGAAGCGTGGTGAATTGGTACAAACCAAACGGAGTGGAGAATGCCGTTTTTTCCTTAGACTCTGGCGACAGAGGAATCTGCCAGTAGCCCTTGGTCAAATCCAGCGTCGTAAAGAAACGCGCAGTACCCAGTCGGTCCAGGAGCTCGTCGACCCGGGGCATTGGGTACGCATCAAAACGTGACACGTCATTCACCCTGCGATAGTCCACGCAGAACCGTATAGACCCATCCTTCTTGACAACAAGAACGATGGGGCTACACCAGGCACTGTTGGACTCTTCTATTACCCCCATCTCCAGCATTGCAGCCAATTCCCTCTGAACCACTTTTCTCTTGTGTTCAGGTAACCTGTAGGGTCGTAACCGCACCGTCACTCCTGGAGGAGTCTCTATCTGGTGCGTGATGAGGTTTGTGCGTCCTGGCAGGAGAGAGAACACGTCAGCAAACTGCTCTTGCAACTGGGCAATGTCTGTTCTCTGGGTCCCGGAGAGATGGTCTTCACAAAGGAGCGAGGCCGGATTGGTGGATTTTGGGACCTCAGGCCCCAGCTCCTCTCAGAAACCGCGGACACCAGAGAAACAGACTCCGCCTCCCTCCATGCTTTCAGGAGGTTGAGGTGGTAGATCTGTGTAGCTCCGCCCCCGTCAGAACGCACCACCTCATAGTCAACATCCCCCACTCGCCGTGTGACCACAAAGGGCCCTTGCCACTTGGCGAGGAGTTTAGAGCTGGACGTAGGAAGCAATACAAGGACCTTCTCTCCCGGTGAGAATTGTCTCAGCCTGGCTCCTCTGTCGTACAGCCGTTTTTGACGCTCCTGGGCCTGGAGCAAATTCACACGTGAGATCCGACCCAGTGTGTGGAGTTTTGCTCGCAGGTCCAGGACGTATTGAATTTCATTCTTACTGGTGCTCGGACCTTCCTCCCAGTTTTCCTTAATCAGGTCGAGCACCCCCCGTGGGGTCCTGCCGAACAGCAGTTCAAAGGGAGAAAATCCCGTGGAGGCCTGGGGAACCTCCCGCACTGCAAACAACAGAGAATCAAGCCATTTATCCCAATTACGTTCATCGTCATTAATACATTTACGGATCATGGACTTCAAGGTCTTATTCAGACGCTCCACCAGACCATCGGTCTGTGGGTGGTAAACACTGGTCCGAATAGATTTAATGCCTCTTTGCAGAAATGTTGCGCAACGGCACTGCCTCCGGATATCGTGTTGCGTAATCCACCAGGACTAACACAAAGCGATATCCGCGTGCGCTCCGGTGAAATGGCCCGATGAGGTCCATGGCTATTCGCTCGAACGCCAACTCCATTAATGGCAGAGGACGCAAAGGCGCCCTCGGAATGGCCGGTTGATTTACCAATTGACAATCCGGGCAGGACGCGCACCAACGGCGCACATCCGCCCGGATGCCTGGCCAATAAAAATCGGGTCATTATCCGGTCTAGCGTCTTTTCGTATCCCATGTGACCAGCCATCGGGTTATAGTGAGCCGCCTGGAAAATAATTTCCCGGCGGCTTTTCGGCACCAGCAACTGGGTGTTCTCCTGCCCTGTCTGAGTGTCACGACTCACTCTGTACAGCCTGTCCCTAATCAATGAAAAGTGCGGATATGACAGCGCTGCGTCAGGGCGCACCAGCTGACCATCAACTCTCATCACTTGATCAAAGGCCGAGCGCAGAGTATCATCACGAGACTGCTCGAGTGGAAAATCTTCCATGGAGTGGAACTCGGGAGCCGGTGGAGTCTCCACGGGAGGCTCCGTCGGTTCCTCCTCCTCCTCCCCGTCTGCAGTGTCGGACAAACTTGCGTCACCGCTGAGCACAGCGCACATATGCATGACCCTGTCTGCCGTGACCGCACCCCCGCTGCCTGCCCCATCAATTTGTTAAACCCGGGCCAATCGGTTCCCAAGATTAGAGGGTGCGTAAGGCGGGAGCTAACCGCAACCTTTATATTATGCTTCCCCCCCCCCCCCCCCCTGTCTAATTTCGATTGACACAATGGGATACTCGTGAACATCCCCATGCACACACCTAATATTCACCCACAATGCCTCCACCAATGCCCCGGGTCGAACCAGGCTCTGGTGGATCATAGACTGCGTACAGCCAGAATCCACCATTGCCTGATGTGTACCCCCCTGGATTCTTACCGGAACGCGGTACGTCGCTCCCGGACCGGGGGAGGGTGTTGGAGGGCCGGCAACCCGAATCACCTGGCCCACCTCCATCAGCGGACACTCCCTCCGGAAGTGTCCGGGCTGCCCACACCTCCAACATACCTGCCCTGATGTCTGAGGGCCCCCCTGTGGGTCGAGAAGGGTGCCGGTGCTGGTCGTGGTATCGGGGACCCAAGGAAGGGGGACTGGCCACCGAGCTGAAGTGGGCCGCGCCAAGAGTGGCGGGGGTAGCCTCCTCCGTGGGCCGGGTGTCGGCTGGGCTGCAGCCGGCGCGCGGCTACTGTTCCCCAACCCGGGGGGATGAACAGCCAGGTGGTCCTCCGCCAAGGTGATGGCGGTCTCCAGTACCATAGGGCCGTGGCAGCGGATCCATGCCGACGTTCGGGTCGGCAGCCCGCCCACAAACTGTTCCAGGACCGCCTTCTCCACCACTTCCTGTGCCCCTCCTGCTTCCCCGGGTTGCAGCCATCTGGTGGCGGCGTCCTTCAGCTGCTGAGCAAAAACGAATGGCCGGTCCTCGGCTCCCAGCCTGGCCTCGCAGAACCTCCGCCGGTGGTCCTCCGGAGACAGGCCCAGTCGGTCGATTACGGCTTTACGCACGTCCGCGTAAACCCGCCTAGTTGCCGGTGGCAGCCCCAGAGCCGCCGTCTGTGCCTCACCGGCCAGAAGAGGCAGGAGCCAGACCGCCCACTCATCCGCCGGCCAGCCACACGCCCCCGCTGTTGCCTCGAATGAGTCCAGAAACCACTGCGCGTCGTCCTGTGCAGGGCCACCCCTGCCAGCGGAGAGGGGCCCGGAAAGGGGACCGGCGCCAGCACAGCTGCCGCTGCCCGGTCGGCGATCTGCTGCAGGGCGAAGGTCTGCCTCTCAGCCGTTTCCTGAAGAGCCCCCAGGAACCGCCGGTTCGTCTCCACCTGCTCCTGCTCCATGGCCGCGATCCCCGCCAACATCTGCCCCAGCGCCACGGCCTCCGGCTGTTGCTCTCTATTCTCCATGCCGTCCCACATTGGGCTCCACTGTAGCGTAGTTCGCTACCTCCGTGAGTCTCGGACGGCACAAAAGGGCAACACACTTCGGATTTGCGGGTTTAGCAAGATACTTTATTTAATCAGCTGCCTGGTGTGCGCTCTCGGCCTCGCCCCCGCGCGCACCCGCCTCCGCCTGTATCTGCGCCTGTATCTGCTCCTGCTCCGGTCCACCAGCTGATTCGGCTGCGTCGCCTCCGCTCACTCTCCCTCCTCCGTCGCTACTGCTGGTTTTTAAAAGGGAGAGACACACAGACACCAATTGCCCCCAGCTGAGCCTGATTATCCCTCATCCCGGCACCTGTTCTCTGACTCGCTCCCTCCCTCTCTCCCTCTGCACCTGAGCTAACCACGCCCCTACCACCACAGTGAGGTTCTTCTGACTTTCCTGCTTTGAAGTTGAACTTCCAAACTGAAATGGAATGCACCCTTAGCTTCTAGCTAAACCTTTTAAAGCTCTCGGCTCATTTCCTGTGATGCAGAATATAGTTAATTTGTCATTTACAAACACCTCTGTCCCCGGTAGCCTTAAGTCTGCTGTGGTTGGACCTTTAAGCCTAATTTATGGTTCTCCGTCAGGTCGACGGCGTACCTGCAGTGTCTAACCCATAGAGCTAAGAGTCTTCCTGTTGAACCGCTCCCTAAAGAAGCTTACTATCGATTCAGATTCAACATCAGAGCTTCTATTCCTGGACAGTGCAGCTTCTTATGCCATTGATCATTGCACACTCACAGACTGACAGGGACATCTATGTCCGTCTCTGGCCTTGGCTCCAGTGGTTTAAGTCTCTCTGAGAGAACTCAGTGGAGCCTTCTGTCTTTTTAGGACTAAACGTGACTTGACTTTACACACATGAGCCGATGTCTTTCTGTTTGAGTCCAGTGAAGCCTCTGAATTATTTTGTCACGCTTCATTTGTCAGAGAGCGTTACCAGCAACTGAGGGAAGATTTCCAGTTCAACCTGGCCATCGTGGACGAACGAGACCGAGAGCTGGAGCGATACGACGTCCTGGCGGCCAGAGCTCTGACGGCCGGGCTCGACAGGT
>JBAMJR010000271.1:587500-632500 GCA_038501785.1 Myoxocephalus aenaeus
ACTGAGGTCATCACAATTTACAACAGTCAGTCACCTGCTGCTCCATCTTCATCTAAAACATGTTAATATAGTCCTAGTTTTTCTCAGGTGGACTCACCACGATCACTAAGTGATGAGAAAAGAGACCTACAGATGTAAATGACCCAGAATGCAAATGTCAACATGATCCCGGCTTAAAACGGCACTAATACATACTGTAATCACTTTTCCATACATTTTGTTGAGCCACATCTTTAGTGAAAAGCAATCAGTCAAATAATCATGAACACGGTCATTATAAATCATAAGGTTCCTCGGCATAAGTTAATGATAAACGAAGCAAGCAAACATTGTGAGACTTCTCCACCGTGATACCGATCTAGACCGATGTTCCACTCGTGTGACGGTGTTCTCGTTTTCTCCCGACAATAACAATTCACCAGGATCAACCTATTCTGATAAAATCCTTTATCGTCTCATCCCTAGATGCAAATACAAAATCCATTTAATGACATAAAAGATGGAACATACAACGACAACACTGTAACACGCTGGTTTGATGATGCGGTGGATATGAACACTAAAGTGTAATGTTGGTCTCTCTCAGGCTAAAGCTGAGCTGAAGGAGAAAGAACAAGACCTGCAGGACTTGACTGTCCTACTACGTTCTGTAACGACAGAGAGAGACCAGGCGGTCCAGGTGAGAACGCATCCTCCTCACACCGAACTAACATGTTGACCACGGGTTCTGTCCTCTTGCTGTTCATTAGTTTTTAGATTGTGTGGTGAACTTCTCTTTCTTGTTTTCACACGTGCACACCAACACCAACACAGAATCTCTCAGCATGCACTGACTCCAGTCACACAAAATGAGCAGGACTAGAGCTGTGTGGTCTTCACATCATTCCTCAAGCAGCGCTCTCTCCTGATCACATCAACAACTTATCAGAAGAAAGAGGTCTGAGCCAATGCTGTAAGGGATACAAAATGCATTTTTATAAATATGCTGTGATTTCTTTCAAAATTACCATACGTGATAATTCTTAAATGACACGGAAAAGACCTGGTTGTTGCTCAGTAGTTCATTCTGTACCCTGTAATATTAGAAAAGGTACTAATACTTCAACAATACCTTCAGTAGTTCCTTCTGTACCCTGTAATATTAGAAAAGGTACTAGTACTTCAACAATACCTTCAGTAGTTCATTCTGTACCCTGTAATATTAGAAAAGGTACTAGTACTTCAACAATACCTTCAGTAGTTCATTCTGTACCCTGTAATATTAGAAAAGGTACTAGTACTTCAACAATACCTTCAGTAGTTCCTTCTGTACCCTGTAATATTAGAAAAGGTACTAGTACTTCAACAATACCTTCAGTAGTTCCTTCTGTACCCTGTAATATTAGAAAAGGTACTAGTACTTCAACAATACCTTCAGTAGTTCATTCTGTACCCTGTAATATTAGAAAAGGTACTAGTACTTCAACAATACCTTCAGTAGTTCATTCTGTACCCTGTAATATTAGAAAAGGTACTAGTACTTCAACAATACCTTCAGTAGTTCCTTCTGTACCCTGTAATATTAGAAAAGGTACTAGTACTTCAACAATACCTTCAGTAGTTCATTCTGTACCCTGTAATATTAGAAAAGGTACTAGTACTTCAACAATACCTTCAGTAGTTCCTTCTGTACCCTGTAATATTAGAAAAGGTACTAGTACTTCAACAATACCTTCAGTAGTTCCTTCTGTACCCTGTAATATTAGAAAAGGTACTAGTACTTCAACAATACCTTCAGTAGTTCATTCTGTACCCTGTAATATTAGAAAAGGTACTAGTACTTCAACAATACCTTCAGTAGTTCCTTCTGTACCCTGTAATATTAGAAAAGGTACTAGTACTTCAACAATACCTTCAGTAGTTCCTTCTGTACCCTGTAATATTAAAAAAGGTACTAGTACTTCAACAATACCTTCAGTAGTTCCTTCTGTACCCTGTAATATTAGAAAAGGTACTAGTACTTCAACAATACCTTCAGTAGTTCCTTCTGTACCCTGTAATATTAGAAAAGGTACTAGTACTTCAACAATACCTTCAGTAGTTCATTCTGTACCCTGTAATATTAGAAAAGGTACTAGTACTTCAACAATACCTTCAGTAGTTCCTTCTGTACCCTGTAATATTAGAAAAGGTACTAGTACTTCAACAATACCTTCAGTAGTTCCTTCTGTACCCTGTAATATTAGAAAAGGTACTAGTACTTCAACAATACCTTCAGTAGTTCCTTCTGTACCCTGTAATATTAGAAAAGGTACTAGTACTTCAACAATACCTTCAGTAGTTCATTCTGTACCCTGTAATATTAGAAAAGGTACTAGTACTTCAACAATACCTTCAGTAGTTCCTTCTGTACCCTGTAATATTAGAAAAGGTACTAGTACTTCAACAATACCTTCAGTAGTTCATTCTGTACCCTGTAATATTAGAAAAGGTACTAGTACTTCAACAATACCTTCAGTAGTTCATTCTGTACCCTGTAATATTAGAAAAGGTACTAGTACTTCAACAATACCTTCAGTAGTTCCTTCTGTACCCTGTAATATTAGAAAAGGTACTAGTACTTCAACAATACCTTCAGTAGTTCCTTCTGTACCCTGTAATATTAGAAAAGGTACTAGTACTTCAACAATACCTTCAGTAGTTCCTTCTGTACCCTGTAATATTAGAAAAGGTACTAGTACTTCAACAATACCTTCAGTAGTTCATTCTGTACCCTGTAATATTAGAAAAGGTACTAGTACTTCAACAATACCTTCAGTAGTTCCTTCTGTACCCTGTAATATTAGAAAAGGTACTAGTACTTCAACAATACCTTCAGTAGTTCCTTCTGTACCCTGTAATATTAGAAAAGGTACTAGTACTTCAACAATACCTTCAGTAGTTCCTTCTGTACCCTGTAATATTAGAAAAGGTACTAGTACTTCAACAATACCTTCAGTAGTTCATTCTGTACCCTGTAATATTAGAAAAGGTACTAGTACTTCAACAATACCTTCAGTAGTTCCTTCTGTACCCTGTAATATTAGAAAAGGTACTAGTACTTCAACAATACCTTCAGTAGTTCCTTCTGTACCCTGTAATATTAGAAAAGGTACTAGTACTTCAACAATACCTTCAGTAGTTCCTTCTGTACCCTGTAATATTAGAAAAGGTACTAGTACTTCAACAATACCTTCAGTAGTTCATTCTGTACCCTGTAATATTAGAAAAGGTACTAGTACTTCAACAATACCTTCAGTAGTTCCTTCTGTACCCTGTAATATTAGAAAAGGTACTAGTACTTCAACAATACCTTCAGTAGTTCCTTCTGTACCCTGTAATATTAAAAAAGGTACTAGTACTTCAACAATACCTTCAGTAGTTCCTTCTGTACCCTGTAATATTAGAAAAGGTACTAGTACTTCAACAATACCTTCAGTAGTTCCTTCTGTACCCTGTAATATTAGAAAAGGTACTAGTACTTCAACAATACCTTCAGTAGTTCATTCTGTACCCTGTAATATTAGAAAAGGTACTAGTACTTCAACAATACCTTCAGTAGTTCCTTCTGTACCCTGTAATATTAGAAAAGGTACTAGTACTTCAACAATACCTTCAGTAGTTCCTTCTGTACCCTGTAATATTAGAAAAGGTACTAGTACTTCAACAATACCTTCAGTAGTTCCTTCTGTACCCTGTAATATTAGAAAAGGTACTAGTACTTCAACAATACCTTCAGTAGTTCATTCTGTACCCTGTAATATTAGAAAAGGTACTAGTACTTCAACAATACCTTCAGTAGTTCCTTCTGTACCCTGTAATATTAGAAAAGGTACTAGTACTTCAACAATACCTTCAGTAGTTCATTCTGTACCCTGTAATATTAGAAAAGGTACTAGTACTTCAACAATACCTTCAGTAGTTCATTCTGTACCCTGTAATATTAGAAAAGGTACTAGTACTTCAACAATACCTTCAGTAGTTCCTTCTGTACCCTGTAATATTAGAAAAGGTACTAGTACTTCAACAATACCTTCAGTAGTTCCTTCTGTACCCTGTAATATTAGAAAAGGTACTAGTACTTCAACAATACCTTCAGTAGTTCCTTCTGTACCCTGTAATATTAGAAAAGGTACTAGTACTTCAACAATACCTTCAGTAGTTCATTCTGTACCCTGTAATATTAGAAAAGGTACTAGTACTTCAACAATACCTTCAGTAGTTCCTTCTGTACCCTGTAATATTAGAAAAGGTACTAGTACTTCAACAATACCTTCAGTAGTTCCTTCTGTACCCTGTAATATTAGAAAAGGTACTAGTACTTCAACAATACCTTCAGTAGTTCCTTCTGTACCCTGTAATATTAGAAAAGGTACTAGTACTTCAACAATACCTTCAGTAGTTCATTCTGTACCCTGTAATATTAGAAAAGGTACTAGTACTTCAACAATACCTTCAGTAGTTCCTTCTGTACCCTGTAATATTAGAAAAGGTACTAGTACTTCAACAATACCTTCAGTAGTTCCTTCTGTACCCTGTAATATTAGAAAAGGTACTAGTACTTCAACAATACCTTCAGTAGTTCCTTCTGTACCCTGTAATATTAGAAAAGGTACTAGTACTTCAACAATACCTTCAGTAGTTCCTTCTGTACCCTGTAATATTAGAAAAGGTACTAGTACTTCAACAATACCTTCAGTAGTTCATTCTGTACCCTGTAATATTAGAAAAGGTACTAGTACTTCAACAATACCTTCAGTAGTTCCTACAGTATTACCCCCTGATTCCTACTACCTACATTTATGTTACAGACATGTATGTCTGCATGACAAAAAGCCCTTTGTTTAATAGATGATGATGATGATGATGATGTTACGTACTCTAAAATAGGGGTTTTACCAAAAAGTGAAATCGGTTTTGATGACAACCTTTACTATGAAGATATGTCATATTCTGTTTGGAAGATTTCCCCGAGGAACTCATTCCATGTTCTCATATCTCATGACCTTCCCACTTCCACTGCCTCTGGCCAACATGTCACCTGTGCCCACTGCGTTATCCGTTGCGTAGGTAAGAGGAGACACACTCCAGCTGCCAGGGACTGAAAAGCTGACTGAACAGTTCAGTGTTCGCAGCGATGATCCCTGTCACTGAAATACCAACAGCTGTTCCCTGGACACATTTCCCATGAAAACTAAGCAGCTCATTGACTGAAAAGCCACCCTCCCATTTCTCTACTCTCTAGGTTTACTCCTCGTAAAACCTCTTCCTTCAGGGAGCTTTACCTGCTTTGGTTCAAACGCGCCACAAGCAAACTGTTGTAGATCTCTGTTTATTGGCAGTTACCTCAAAGAATATCTCACGTCATGTTGGGTAGACGTGCCTTACAACCCTCCTCATAAGGGTTACCTGACCTATTACAGGCCAACCATATATAACATAACATCAGGTATTTGCTATCCCAAAAGCTCTCGGAGGCCTTCGGCCTTTTCCTCCAGCATCCTGAGAGGTGCGATGGCCTTTGAGTCTGGCTCGGTGCCAACATGCCAGCCTTTGTGCGAGGAAACGCGTATCAAGTTCCTGTCCATGCAAACCTTCTCCAATGACTCCCAAAAACACTTAAGCTGAACACCTGGACTGACGCTCTAGAAAGACATGATATATCTGTTGACTTATTATTTAAATAAATTAGGCTGCATGCTCCAAGCTTGTGTGATAACATGCAACCATTTCACCTGCCGTGTTCAAGCTATACAATCCTGACTGAGATGTTTACAGCCAGTCCACCGTGTTTCAATGAGAACGGAGGGTCTCACAGCGGCTATCCAGATAGCAGGAACGCCAAATACAAGATGCATCATGGGAACACGCTATGCAGATGTCTGTTGGTTCATCGGCTGTGCACCATCAGTGTGACTGAAACTGGAGCAGAACACCCAAGTGAGAGAACTGTAATCCATCAGGTGATCACCTTCCTGAAAAGGTCAACTCCTCCTAAACACCGTTGAAGAGAGAAGCGTGTGAGCACAGAGCTCAGGGAATGATTCATAAGTCTTAAGGAGCATCGTGAACACTTTAAATTGGTACAAACGATAGTGGAGTGGAGGGATTAAACCACTTATTAAATAATCAGTATACTGAGTTTAACATGTGGCTATGAAAGTTGATTTACATACACGCACATCTGAAAGGTTGTTAAGCTGTGACCTACACACACAACTAATAACTACTAAACATACTAAAGAGAATGAATGCAATGAACACAGAGATGAGCAAATAATGCCTCCTGGTGAATGCGGTGACTTGATGCCAAACCATGTCGGCCTTCACTGTGTCCAGGACTCTGATCGTGTTCTTCCACCCACAGGGTCTCACACCAAAGGTAGATTCTCTGGCATCAGAGGAGGTTCACCGTCTACAGCAGCAGAACGGCGTCCTGCGGGCCGTGGTGACTCAGATGAGGGAGGACATGGAGGGTCTCATCCCTCTCCTACCCGCCCAGCCTCGGGCCTCCTCTCCTCCTCCAGCTCAGCAGCCAGGAGCCCCCATCCCTCCTCCAGCCACCGGCCCACCGGACCAATCCACTGACATCTCCCTCAAAGTCAGCGCAGCAGGTGTGGACAGCTGTCTCCTATAAGGACACGGTTGATGGTTTTCATCACGTTTCAGTGAAAATGACAGCGTGTACTCACGCTGACCTTCTTACTGTTCAGCTCCAGGGGCGATTTCACTTTTACAAAGCTGACACATTATGCTCAATGCACCTTTTCATGGCTTTTCAGCATTGATGTGTGTCTGAAAGACCGTCCTCTCTCCTCTCCTCCTGCTCCTTGTATCAGAAAACACGTGTAACGACGAGCTAGTCCGACTTGTAGGTCCTGTGTACCAGAGAACCACCTCCAGCAGGTGACCCTCCAACCAACTGATGCTGATCGCGTTCCCTCAGCTGTGGGTAATAGGCTGTTTGCCTCGCTGTGCATGAGAAACGGCTCTTTTATGTGTCACAGCATGAACATGTTCAGGTGTGAGTGGAGTGTTCAGGCCTCGGCACGATGGAGGTGTTGAAGCATGTGGACAGCTGCCGGGCCCGGGGCGCGATGAGTCGTCAGGACCTCAGTCAGCGGCCCGGCGCGCTGCCCGGCGCGCGGCCCTGAGCGCGGGGCCGAGGATGCCATCGGGGCCAGCAGCTAAAAATGAGCAGCATTAATCCTGCTCATTTTTAGAGCTTAATAAATGTCAGGCTTTAAACACTCCTCAAGTCAACATGAAGACCGGCCTGACACTAACATATCTTTGTGAAACTGTCCACAGACTACGCTCTGGAGCAGGCGTCTCCACTAAAGGCTGGGAGCAGGCATCTCGAGGGGCAGCTAGACGGCGCCGCAGACGACCCTGCAGAACATCTGGCCCCCTTCCTGCCAGACAACGCTCACCTGCAGAAGCAGGGACCTCAAGAAGGTATCCTGCGCCTCCAGGGGTGCAGTAGAAACGCTGTGAAAGCTTTACCACCCTTGCATGAACAAAATTGTAATTCAATAATGAAAAGACATGGAATTTATTATGGGATTATTCAGGAAAACTATTACTCAAAACATTGAATTATAAAATGTCTATATTGGCTTTGAAAACGATGTATTCTGCTTGTGCCCAATGTGAATTCTCAAATAGTGACGGGGGCCCTTATCTCCCGGCTTCCTTTATTTATGTTAGAGACAGACCTCTCTGTTTAAGTTGTTACGCTCATTAGTAGTTGCTGCCACATTATCCTGTTACACAAACTTCTTACTTCCTGTATCCGTAAAGGTCCTGTAGCATTTCAGTAACGAGGCTTTTATTGTGAAATATTTACACACACACACACACACACACACACACACACACACACACACACACACACACACACACACACTTTAAATAATGGCACGATCCAGATTTCACAAAATACAGTCCATATACAGTATATATATATATATATATATATATATATATATATATATATATTCATTTTAAGAGGTTAGGTTCTTTAGTAAATTGATGTTCGCTTTAATTACTTAAACTGTAACTTGTTGGATGTATTTTTATAAAAAGGCATTTTTCAGTAACTTTTCGTCCTCTGTGTGGCGTGTCACCCTCAGGTGGGCCGCGTTGGGAGAAAAGGGCCGACCGCTCAGCTTTGGCGGCGCCGGAGGACAGACGCAGGGAACGGGTGCTGCAGGAAGTCAGTAAAGCCACTGTCCTCTTCAGGGCCGACCGGGACGAGGCGGTTCCTTTCTATTGTATCCCAGCAGTGTTCACTTTGTCCCAGTTCACAAAAAGGTCACTTTTTTGCAACCCGGTTCCTCCTCTTGCTTCCAGAGTGCGCTGCGGCGGCGGCTCCGCGAGGAGAACCTGTGTTTGCGGCGGCAGCGGGCCTCGGGTCCGCCGGCCGCCGGCTCGCTAGAGGACGGGCAGCGGGCCTCGGGTCCGCCGGCCGCCGGCTCGCTAGAGGACGGGCAGCGGGCGAGGAGCCGGCTGAAGCGGGCAGCGGCCCGTATCGCCCGTCTGAGCAGAGAGAAGCAGCAGCTGATAGAGATGGGGAACCGCCTCCGAGCCCAGACCACCGCTGCTGGACCACAGGGTGCGCACACGCACACACACACACACACACACACGGCAGTCTGTTGGGTTGGTTTGTTTGCACGGGACCCCAGCGGACATCTACACTAACAAACACATGTACTCTTATTTCTATATCTTTTTAAAGATTGTAAACGCACCCTTTCAGCAAGTATCCATTTATATCTCCATCACACAACGCCTATATGCTCCATTATGACAATCAATCAAATGGCATTATCCTTCAAATATCAAACAACAAAAAATGAGACGATGATGTAACACTTTATTGAAGTGGATTGTAAACATTTCACATCCGCTGTCCGTTGTTTTACTCACACATGAATGGAGCTGAGCTTGAATCCCAGATGAGTGGATTATTACACTAATCCAACAGAGGAGACTTTTTCTTTTTACGCTTAGTAAATACTGCAGCAAAGTACACACTGTTGCATGTAGTATGCATTCAATCGGAACATACTACTTCCTCATAACAGTGGACCTTGACCTGGGTCAGAAAAGCACGCCGGCTTTCATACTGCACAATGCGGCCGGATGCAGTCCATCCTGGTATTTGTGTATCAGTTTCTGGTATCGGAGGTGAACGTCCCCTCTGATGCTGTCCTGGTCTTGCGTCCACGTCTTTATCCTTCACTTCATTCACCTGTACGCTCCTCTCAGTGGGGATGTGAGAGAGATGAGAGGATGCATGAACTGGATCTAGCAAACGAGACGTTCACTCCACCGCCGACGCACAGCATGCTGGCAAATGTGGAGAAAGAATTAGGGAACGCAACCTAGTGTGGATCTAATTTACTGATAGTGTCTAATTGACTCATGTTTCAAACACACATCTAATGTATTATATATATATATATATATATATATATATATATATATATATATATATATATATATAACATGAATAACTATAGAGCCACCGTTGGTTCTGCTATTCCTGTTTCCACTTGGAGTTTAACTTAATCTACAGCATAACGATCATAAAGACACAATGATAGTTATTAGTATTATTGTAAACCCGTAAACTCCTTTTCCCGCCCCATCAGATCACATGACCAATTACCACTACAGTTTTCCATCGAAGCGGCGTTGTCACCCGATTTAAAAACCTCTGCTTAGGATACCTCCTCTCTCCTCGCCTCCTAGAGGATGGAAACATGCTCGATGATGTCAGACCTAAGATCGATTTAGGTGTTTAGTCGGAGGAGCTAGGAGCTAGGAGCTAGGGGAGTAGGAAGCATAGCAGAGTGTGAAACAACTCTGTGTCTAACAGAACCGGTGGAGCCAGAGAGGGACTCGTCCACAGAGCAGCAGGACCGGCTGCTTGCTTTGGAACAGCTGCAGTACCAGCTCACCACACAGGTATCGGTCCACATCAGTACTCTGCTCTTCCTCCCACTCCTTCAGAGGCTCCTCTGCATCACACACTCGTAAAGGTTCTCAGGGCGGGGTCCTACACACAGTCTGAAGGACCCCAGAGGGACGGGGCTCCTGGTGGTGTGGACTTCTCTGTGCGACCTCTAGGGAGCGCTGTGGGTCCACTAATGGGCTTGTGCGTTCAGGAGCTGCAGTACGCACTGAGGGGGAGAGCTGGCCGACCTGGAACCAGCAACCCGGGTCCTGCCAACGCTTGGTCCCAGGGACAGGACCCCACAGACGGGCCTGAGGTAACACAGTACATGTTCACTGATCAGCAATAACGGGCTCAGCAAGGCTCGTTCAGTGTAAACTGCATCTGAGTTCATTCTAAAATGTTCATATTTTTATAATATAATAATGTACTGGGAGATAAACAAAGTACAGAACATATTTTTCTTGTTTTTCAATTCACGTCCAGCTATCTCTATGATTTCAGGCTTTTCTAAGACATCTCTCTCTCCTCCCAGCAAAAGGAGAACAGGTCTAGGAGCTCGGTGGACGAGGGTCTGTCCAGGTCACTGCGCTCCTTGAAAGATCTGTGGGAGATACTGGACCGTGGACTCAGTCCATCTCTGCTCTCAGAAGGTAACCGCACCAGAATGACCTGTTGAGCATCTCTAACACATCTCAGGTTGTTTTGTTAATCTAAATAATGACATGCAGCATATGCTGATGGGAAAGTGAGATCAAATGCTTGCATGCATTTTAAGTGTGTGCTAAAACGTAAACACCTAAATCGTATCATCTCGATGTAATCCTAACTATCTGTTTTAATAATGTTGGCTTCGTCCATGAGGCCTTGCTCAAGGGCACAGTGGTGGTAATGATACTTCCTGCAGGTGCATCATGGATACATGAAGGACTTTTTCATTACAGTATATGTAATGAAGTTGGTACATTTTAAAGGACACAATTGCCACCAAAAATAATACGATCACCAGTGTTTTACAATTTATTACATCATGGGCAAGTTTTCACATTAACAGGGTTCTTACGCTCATGAAGAACCTGGAAAAGTCATGTACATGTGTTATATTCATGTGTTCATGACGTTCATTTATGCTGAGTTTGAAATAATTAATATGCTTTTAAAAGAAAGACTAAAAATATATATATATATATATATATATATATATATATATATATATATATATATATATATATATATATAAAATATAAGCAGGCATACATACAGGCATCTATATAAATGTTTATTCTTTTATTCAAACTATTGTCTCATTCATTTGAGTCATTTAAGGTTTACTGTATGCTTTGTATTCTCATTGTTAGTTTAAATACTACATTTACTCACTTTTTACTGTTTACACCCAGATTTCACTAGATGTTTGTCATGGACATTTGGTTAAAGTCATGGAAACACGGGTCAGGATGTGTATGAAATGCATTAAATGTAAAAAACGGGGCCTCAGCCCTTCGTCAATCTCCCAAGCCCAGCCAGTCCAAATAGGGCCTCTGGTGTCATACAGCAAAATATGTCAATATAAGTCAATGATTCATGTTTATGACACTATTCGGCATTCATTAATATAGTTACGATATAATAAAATAACGTATTTTTCTTTTCTTTTTAAAAATATATAAATATATATTTTTCCTTTTCTGTGTACTATCATAAACTAATATACCACTGACACATATATGAACTTATTATCTATATTCACAAGGGGTTTCTGTATATTATAGCTTTTTAAATTATTCAAATAGACCTTGGGGTTTAGGAGATATTCAGTATTTAGTTGAATGCAAACCATTCACAATTGTCTCCATTAAATTGGCGCAGCAGCTGCACTGAAGCATGGAGACCCTTCACCCGGTGCACACGCGGTCCTGTGGTCAGTGGACACCTGTGTGAACGGGGATGTAAGAGCTGTGTTTGCATTCTGCATACCGTGTTGGGGACAGAGCGTCCTCACGATATCACTCTGTCCTAACGGCAACGCCTCGGCCCAGTGGGAACGCCGTGGCAGAGGTTGGGTCAGCGACGGACAAACGGACGGAGGGTCGTTGCCCAATTTATGATTGTAGTCTCTGTCAACTGTCCAGGGAACAGTTTCTCAACCAGATCAGCTTCATGCCATCTAATAATTGTGAAACCAGACAAACCTTGCACAAGGTTTCAGCACACTTATGATAAGGGTTAAAGCAGTTCATTGCTGATATTAAACAGCTGTCTGAGTAAAGGTGAGATCAAGTTGCTCTCATGGCGTTGGGAGCAAGGCGATGCAACGAGAGATGTTTAGAAATGTTCCAGATCTGTTTCTAGATCTGTTTCAGATCTAGATACAGATTTAGATCTGCATATGGATATGTATCGAGATCTGGATCAAGTCTGTTTCTAGATATGTTTCAGATCTAGATACAGATTTAGATCTGCATATGGATATGTATCGAGATCTGGATCAAGTCTGTTTCTAGATTTAGATCCAGGTCCGTGATTCAAGCTTCACTTCCTGCTGTCCACAAGACACTGAACCCTGAATTGTTCTCAATGGTTAGGCTAGCACCGTGTGTGTGTGTGTGTGTGTGTGTGTGTGTGTGTGTGTGTGTGTGTGTGTGTGTGTGTGTGTGTGTGTGATAATGAGCTCCATTAGGATTGTTTTGGATAAAGATATAAATGGAGCCATTTTCCATTCACATGTCTTCCTTTGCATCAAAGTACACACTCTTTTATTCCAGGCAATGAGAAAGTATCTGTGATGTTAAGGTACTGTAAAACACACCCGAGTCCACAGTGCCTCAATGCTAACCAGGAATCTGACGATAGCTCGGATGCATCCTGGCACATCTTTTCTGTTCATCTCTCTTTGTCTGACAACAAACGAACCTACCCAGTCATTACACATTGCCTCTCTCTTGTCTGCCCCTAATGGCGAGGGTGAGCTGAGCCGGAAGGCGGCGGCTGAGTCTGGTGACGCCGGAGTCCAGATGACGGCGCACGGCCCGACCCCAGCCGAGGTCCAGCAGAGGGGCCGCCCTTCTAAAACCCCATCACACACCACCAAGACCAGCAGGCTGGGATCCACCGGCAGGACCTGCAAGATCAGAAACTACAACGTGAAAGACTGACACACACACACACACGACACGCACACACACGCACACGACACGCACACACACGAACGACACGCACACACACACACACGCGCACACACACACACACACACACACACGCGCACACACACACAGGACAACGTGGAGTCCTACTGTGAGAACACTTTGTCATGTCTGAGAAAATAACCCTGATTATGTCATCAGGATGATGTCAGACACAGATTCACAACAGAGAGCCGAGTTTGAAGAAGGATTTTAGCATTTGTTTTTAACTGTAGCTCTTCATAATAATCCTGGTGGCACAACACGAGTACAAACACGAGTAAAAGCACAATATATTCTTTATTACGCTTCAGAATAAAACGTATGGTGAGAACATGCTTTAATGTTCTGCTGCTCCTTCCATCAGAACTCACGCGTGAGCCGTGCAGGCTTTAAGTGTCTTGTGTGTGGGCTCAATAGTACCTGTTGATGTCTGTATCTGTATGTTTCATTGCATTGCAGTAAACTATTTTTTACATTTATTTCGTCGTCATGACTGCAGGTGATATGAACAGAAAGTCAACATGGTCAAAGCTGTGCGACGTCTCAGAAATCTGAAAGGATGCTGCAGAGCTCAGTCCGCTGCTCTGCACACAGACGATGGTGAAGTCACTTCTATGCAACCTGCAAAGAAGCAACATTTCTATGTGCTCACAACTTCTAAAACGTTTTTTAATTGGTATGCATTAATGTGCCAGTCCATAAACTAAAATAAAAAAGGGCTTCTTCATTTCAAAGAACTCCCTATTGATCCCTGGCTTCTCCCTGTGGCCTCAATGGGTCAGTAGAAAGAAAGCCCTACCCTGAGAACATCGTCCTATCCTAAATGATGAACTCCAGTAACCCCCAAGGAGTCAGACAAGCCTTCCGGGTACGTCACAGCTCGAGTCCCGCCTTTTAATCACCCTATCTCCAAACAGCGCCCTCCCCTCTGCTGTGATTGGACGATGCCTCACACCCACGCTTTGTGATTGGTCCGTGTCATCCAGAAGGCTTTTTGACGTGCGCACCCACGTGTGCGCGACGCCGGCCTCAAGTTCACGTCCACTGTGAAGTTAGGAGATGTGAACGTGAACTTGCTTAAAGGTTCATGTGTGTTGTAGTGATCCCAGCAGACCTGCTGATGGATGGGACCCGGAAGTGACTGTGTGTTTTACATCACCAGTTGGAGTTGCATTCAAGAAAGTAGGACAATATTCAGAACAGAGCAGGTCAACACAAAGACATGAGATATAATGGAAATAAAATGGAGGCCTGCTCAAATGATAATTAAAGATCAACTGTCTTATATTCTGGCACCAACATGAGATTCTCTTTAACTAAAATACCACGACAACCAGCCTATTATTAAACAATACTGTCAATCAGTTTGTTATGTGTGTAATAAGGAAGGTAGCACGGTACTAGCACTCTAGTAGCACTTTGATGTCTCTTATTGATAGCACGTAATTTTCTGTAATTTTTGTAATTTAACTCTATTGAAGAAACTGTACTTTAGTGATTATTGATTATTGATTATTGATTCTTGATTCTTGTTGTTCTGAGTTTGTAATCATGATTGAATGCACTATTGTAAGTCGCTTTGGATAAAAGCGTCAGCTAAATGACATGTAATGTAATGTAATGTAATGTGTTTAGTGCTGCTTAGCAGATGGTGGCCTCCTTTACACTGAACAGTGCAGGACGCATGTGAAGGAGAGCTGGTATGCTGGAGAGCAGCATTCAGCCCCCAGGCTGAGGGTGCTGCTGCACACATCACTCACACATCAAAGCCATGACAAAAACTGTGTAAAATAGAAATATATCGCGTCTAAGCGGCACAGTTTCATCACGTCGCTGTTTTATCCCAGCAAACGAACTCTCTCTCAGTGGGGTCGGCCGGTGGACGGGGGCGGGGTTAGAGGAGAGCGTTTAAACTGCAGTAACCCCGGCTCGTCCGTTTCCTCTCTCTCTCCCTGACTTAAAGGGGCGTTCGACGAATTGCTCCATCACTGGCTGGATCCGAGCGGCCGGCCTCCTTTCTCATTGGACTGCGCCGCCGAGCCAAACTGTCAGCCCATGTGGCGTGGCCAGGCCGACCGTGAGACATTTAAATTCATCCCGAGAGGAGAGACCGAGGAGGAGCGCGGAGGCTAAAACGCTCAGCTCGCAGACAGCGACAGACAACCTCACCGCAGCCACAGTCAGAGGAGCACCGCCCGGGCAGCACCGGTAAGCTAACCGTTGCTAACTGTCGTTAGCTGCGAGTGCGCGCGCAGCTAGACGGTCCAGTTGTAACTGACAACGGCTCGCGCGCACTCGCAGCTAATGTCTCGGTCCAGTTGTAACTGACAACTGCGCGCGCACTCGCAGCTAATGACGGTTAGAATACAACAATGAAAACAAAATCCCGTTCACTGTGTCATTGTTGTTGTATTACCACTGGTGTGTGACAGCGTTACGTCGTTATGTCGAAAAGCAGATAAGTTAGTCCTTTGGTTGCCTGTATGGTGTTTAGTTACGTACGTTATTTATTCTACTTGAACGTAACGCGGTATTCACGACGTGCTCTCAGTCGGTCTGCGTCCTCTGGATGGAGACGCTGCGTGTTGGTGAGTCATAGACTATACAGGAGTTTATCCAGAATATGATGCACTGCCTCATGGGATAGAAGGTGTCTTTCACTTGTTGTGTGTTTCAGAGGAGCCATTGTTCTGTGGACTAGTCCCAGACTGGTTCAGGAGTCTCTGGTTATGACATGTTTCTGTGTCAGAGCAGGAACTAAATGATGACCAGAGTATGTTGAGTCTGCTAACTTTTGCATGTGGTTGAGGAATGTGGAGAGAGCCAGACAGTCCACCATCATTCTTTGTCAACTTCAGTGTGAGCGCTGTTGATTTTCAATAATCTGGTGCCAAAAAGTATACTTTGTAAATGCAATATTGACACACACACACACACACACACACACACACACACACACACACACACACACACTTGAACTCTGTAAAAGAGATGTTCATGTCAGTGTTTTCATGGTTCTGTCACTGAGGAGGAGGTCACATGGTTTCCTGCAGAGCGATGACAGACAGGCACCTGTCGCGGTGTCCCGCCCCCGGCTGCGTGACGGGTCCGGTCTTGTTGGTGAGCGCTCAGGATGAGCTCAGCAGTCTAACATCCAGAATGTCAGGGCTGCTATGAATGCAACAAGGCAGGGCTATTCAATCACTGTGTCAATGGGGCCAGACTCTAAAAGCGGGGAATGTAGATGAGCCGGACATTTTGTAATGACACTTTTTAGGCGAAGGCACATTAATCAATGATATTGAATTAAGGCACATATCAAAGAGCTTTCAGTGCACAGAGCCATAACCAGTGCAACACTAACACTGTATCTCTCCACCAGTTTCTCCCTCTCTCTCTCCATCTGTCAGTAGCCGGTGTGTTTTAAAGCTACTGCGCGTGGTCGGAACAGGAGGAACACGTGGTTGGTTGAGCATAAGAGTGGTGGTGTGGCTAACTGATCTGTGCGTCCTGTCTGCTCGGTACTGAGCGCGGCTCAGCTGGCTCACTGGCTCTCCCTCGTTCACGTGTAGTTTACATACTGAGGTTGAGTCCTCAGAGTGCTGAGTAGGTCTACTGTGTGCGTGTTGACAAACAGACGGTGTGCAGGGTGTTAGCGTGTGATCGGGGTCAGGTGAGGCTAGGTGTTGTCCTGAAGGTGCTACATTAGTGCTAATCCCTGGCCCGTGTGTCCTGGAGGCCAAATCCCTCCAGCCACTCGTCATCCCGGGCTCATCCTGCTTCCACCCGGCTCCCCGCCTCGTTCTCATGGCCGGGATGTGTTCTGTTGACATGTAGACGACAGATGATTATGCAACCGTCGCGCATGCTACCACAGTGTCCTGCCCTGACTGAAACAGACCTCTTTGTCTACTGTTTCTGGTTCAGCTTCCAGTTTATCAGGTATTAAAGGTGCTCAACTGGATGTGTGTGGGTGGGTGGGTGTCAGTAATCTCTGAATAAAACATCACAGCTATATGTTTACTAAACAGTTATCACAGTGCATTATGGGAAATGTGTGCAGTGTCCACTGTCGGCGCCTTAAATCCCTGTACAGTCAAACTATGTTTTGGTTGGTAAAGACGAGAGAGGCTGACGACGGTCGTGATGAACAGAGGCTGGCTGGTTAGAAAGGAGGGAGCGCTTCACTCTGTGCATTCCAGTATCAGACCGGTAGTACAGGTGAGACGGGTAGTCTGGAGCTATCACAAGCTAACGTTGCCTAGAAACGTCCGGCAGTGACCAATAGATGTATACTTTATTTATTTAAATGTGTTTGTCACAGTAGCAACTTACATATGAGACACCCAAAAAATGTAAAATATCACACACAAATATCAGAAATGCAAAATACTCAATATATATACAACAAAACAAACCAGTAAAGCGGAATAATTTAGGAAATGAAACGATAAAGAAAGTTCAAAAATGCGAAGTATGTGCAGTGTATACAGAATGTGACTAACTAGACAACAAAAGCGGTGCGAGGGCTGTTGATGATGATGATGATGGTGTTGATGATGATGATGATGGGTCAATTGGCGGAGGATCTAGTCAGAGGTGACTTATTCTAAAGTCTAACAGCCGTGGGCAGGAATGTCCTCCTGTGTGGGTCCTTGTGGTGGCGCAGCGTGACGAGTCTCTTGGAGAAAGTGCTCCGCTGACCCGGCTGTAGGAGACGTCCAATATGGACGATCATTATAATAGCTCTGCTAGCTTGGACCAGTTTCTATCTGTTGACATCGCTGACGGCGTCGTGAAGACGTTCATCTCCCTGTCCACATGGGACAGGACCAGACTAGGGGGCTTATGGACCCTGTGTGTCCCGGCCCATGAGGGCTGCAGTGTGTACCGTGTGTCATGGGGCCCTCCATACACTCAGCTGGTGACACCGTTTCATTTCCAGTGGCTCTGTCCCAAGCTGCCAGCCCATTGGTCCACGGGTCTGTCCCTGGCCTAGAAACAAGAACAAAGAGAGACACACACACACACACACACACACAGTACAGCATGGGGATGCTCACTCATGTACAGAGTATTCTATCAGCAGACGACATTGTCTGCTGTAAGTGCTCTCTCATGCATGCTAAGACGGACTCCTCATTCCCAAAGCTGCCAGTCAACGCCAACACAATTAACATGCTTCAGTCCCGACACATGTTTAGTGGGAGCTATTGCATTACTGCCACAGGGGCCTTTTTTTTTTTAATACATTTCATATTTCATGTGTTGCTTTGGCAAAGAGTTTCAAAGCTATTCCACATTTTTATTTTCCCATCGACGGACTGTATATCTGTAGTGTGAGTGTGTTCAGTGAGCCAGCTAGACGCAATATCCTTTTTCCTAAAATTCGAAGAGAGAGCATTTTAATGCCGCTCTAACATCCAACTTATGTGTCCTATAAGGTATTCCTGAGAGCAGCCTTCAGCTATGAGTTCAGTAACTAAACCATCAGAGCGTTAGGGAGAATAGTAGAGGAGTTCAGTCTCTCTTCAACGTAGCATTACAAAACTAAAGTTCTCACACATAATTACACTAAAGCTCCGTGGACGCTGTCTGGGCATTGAGGAGCAGACATCGTTCATAACAGAGCTGGGATGTATGCGACGCATCGTGATTTGATATGACTATGTATTGTGATTTTTGTTTACTTGTTCAACACAAGTTGAATCATACATTGTAAAATATTTATTCAGTGGAAATGTTAGATTTTCAGCATGTATGTAGTCAGAGACGTTTTACCCTGAACCCAAAAATCAAAGAATAAACACTTTTCCATATTGACATATTTACATGCAGCTTTAGCCATGATGTCTCTGCTTGTTCTGGCAGTGTGTGAAACCCACAGTGTTTCCATAAATTACTGTGTAATAATAATGATAATAAATAACATACTTTGGATTTTAAATGTGAGGGTGCAGGAAGGTCGTACAGATCTCAGACCAGCTCTTGTATGACGTCACGCTACTCCAGCTGCACCAATACAAATACACACATCACAGATCAATGAGTCCTGCAGGGCATGGGTGCTTTTAAGGAGGGGGAGTGATTACTGACTTTAGTCTAGAAAAGCAGGCCTAGTTTAATTAAGGACTTGACTGGGACCAGCTAATGTCTCTGTGTCACTGTTCATATTGTTGACCCCTCTCTCTCTCTCCCCCCCACAGTAATTCAGCATGGATGAGATAGTCATAGCAGGGATATCGGGCCGTCTGCCCGAGTCCAACAACCTGGAGGAATTCTGGGAAAACCTCATCGGTGGTGTGGACATGGTGACGGAGGACGACCGGCGGTGGACACCAGGTGAGACCCCTGACGCGGCTGGACTGGATCGATGGCGTTCCCGGGAACTGGAAACGGAGAATAACCGTTGTGATTGAATGTTGGTTAGATTAAAAGTTCACGAGACCGTTCGGTATGCGCTCCTCCACCACGGCAGCTGCAGGACCCGTAGTGAGACGTCTTGTTTTCCATTTTAAAGGCAGTAGACGTGAGCGGGGGTCGTTGGGTTTATGGTGAGCATTGGTTTTCTTATTCGAGGCGGTGTGTTGTCGTCGTGTGCTCTTCTCTCGGCCGCGTGCCGCTATCGGTCCACACGTAGCAGACTCACACGACTCACACGGGGAGTTGTGGGTGTGCTCTCTCTCCAAAATACAGCTGCTGACGCACAGAAGTTCATATGAAGATAGATACGGTTATTTTTCTTTATTCACTCCCGTCAGCTGAATGAATGAGACTAAAATATAGACACACATTAACCTAACCTAAGCAGCAGCAGTTTAAAGGTGTGTACTCTGAGTTATGAGTTTAGCTTCTTCATATTTGTAATATTATGTGCCGTATTATCTTCTGAACATGTATCAAGCTTTGATTGGTCGGTAGTCGTGGAGTTAACCTGACGTTACCGCGCTGACCTACTGACTCACTTGTGACGTCCTCTTATCGGAGCCGTTGATAAGAGGACTTTCTTTTCCTCGCTTTGCAACGATAACAGAGTCTTCCACCGTGTCCCTGGGATGGTTATCTCAAGCAGGTGGAGTTGTAAACGTTTATGACGTCTGATGGAGTCCATGGTGTGTTGAGCTGCAGCGCTGCAGGAGAGCCTCTGTGTGGAACCCAACCGTACCCGACAGAGCCTCTGTGTGGAACCCAACGTACCCGACAGAGCCTCTGTGTGGAACCCAAACGTACCCGACAGAGCCTCTGTGTGGAACCCAACGTACCCGACAGAGCCTCTGTGTGGAACCCAAACGTACCCGACAGAGCCTCTGTGTGGAACCCAACGTACCCGACAGAGCCTCTGTGTGGAACCCAACGTACCCGACAGAGCCTCTGTGTGGAACCCAAACGTACCCGACAGAGCCTCTGTGTGGAACCCAAACGTACCCGACAGAGCCTCTGTGTGGAACCCAACGTACCCGACAGAGCCTCTGTGTGGAACCCAACGTACCCGACAGAGCCTCTGTGTGGAACCCAACCGTACCCGACAGAGGCTCTGTGTGGAACCCAAACGTACCCGACAGAGCCTCTGTGTGGAACCCAACCGTACCCGACAGAGCCTCTGTGTGGAACCCAACCGTACCCGACAGAGCCTCTGTGTGGAACCCAACCGTACCCGACAGAGCCTCTGTGTGGAACCCAACGTACCCGACAGAGCCTCTGTGTGGAACCCAACCGTACCCGACAGAGCCTCTGTGTGGAACCCCAACGTACCCGACAGAGCCTCTGTGTGGAACCCAACCGTACCCGACAGAGCCTCTGTGTGGAACCCAACCGTACCCGACAGAGCCTCTGTGTGGAACCCAACCGTACCCGACAGAGGCTCTGTGTGGAACCCAACGTACCCGACAGAGGCTCTGTGTGGAACCCAAACGTACCCGACAGAGCCTCTGTGTGGAACCCAACCGTACCCGACAGAGCCTCTGTGTGGAACCCAACCGTACCCGACAGAGCCTCTGTGTGGAACCCAAACGTACCCGACAGAGGCTCTGTGTGGAACCCCAACGTACCCGACAGAGCCTCTGTGTGGAACCCAAACGTACCCGACAGAGGCTCTGTGTGGAACCCAACGTACCCGACAGAGGCTCTGTGTGGAACCCCAACGTACCCGACAGAGCCTCTGTGTGGAACCCAAACGTACCCGACAGAGGCTCTGTGTGGAACCCAACGTACCCGACAGAGCCTCTGTGTGGAACCCAACGTACCCGACAGAGCCTCTGTGTGGAACCCAACCGTACCCGACAGAGCCTCTGTGTGGAACCCAACGTACCCGACAGAGCCTCTGTGTGGAACCCAAACGTACCCGACAGAGCCTCTGTGTGGAACCCAACGTACCCGACAGAGCCTCTGTGTGGAACCCAAACGTACCCGACAGAGCCTCTGTGTGGAACCCAACGTACCCGACAGAGCCTCTGTGTGGAACCCAACCGTACCCGACAGAGCCTCTGTGTGGAACCCAACGTACCCGACAGAGCCTCTGTGTGGAACCCAAACGTACCCGACAGAGGCTCTGTGTGGAACCCAAACGTACCCGACAGAGCCTCTGTGTGGAACCCAACGTACCCGACAGAGCCTCTGTGTGGAACCCAAACGTACCCGACAGAGCCTCTGTGTGGAACCCAAACGTACCCGACAGAGCCTCTGTGTGGAACCCAACGTACCCGACAGAGCCTCTGTGTGGAACCCAAACGTACCCGACAGAGCCTCTGTGTGGAACCCAACGTACCCGACAGAGCCTCTGTGTGGAACCCAAACGTACCCGACAGAGCCTCTGTGTGGAACCCAACCGTACCCGACAGAGCCTCTGTGTGGAACCCAAACGTACCCGACAGAGCCTCTGTGTGGAAACAGGGGAGTGGATTTAGAACAAAAGCCGACATGTTGTCACCGATGCCCCAGAGAGGCTGTGTGTGATCGCTTCGTGTCAGATGGCTGACCGGTGCCGTGGCTAGAGTTACAAAGTGATTCACCAGGAATGTGTGCTTTGCATGGATTTGATTGGCCGGTGCGGCGCCCTTTGTTACTGGACTCATTCATATGAATGAGGGAGCTGGCGGGTTTTCACACGGGACTAAACTAAAGTTGGTTCTGACTGAAACGAGGTGCAAATGAAATGCTGAGAATCGGCTTTTAGCAGCTTCGCTCCCCAAAAGTTGATGTTCTGAATCCTTCCACCCTACCCTCACCCTCTCACCCCCTCACCCCCACCTCCCCTGCCCCACTCTTTACAATCCTCCCTCTCTAGCTTGCCGTTTCCCTCACTGCCTGGCAACCGCCTTGAGCACACATTCATGTGCTGAAAGAGTCGGACTGTGCCAGTTCAGACCACACAGCGGCATCATGGGAGAGCAGGGCCAACAGAAAGGGAAGCGGAGAAAGCTACCCGAGGTTCATGGCCCGAGGAAGTCCCTGTAAACTGAAAAGGAGGACTGATGTGCTGCAGCCTGGTTCTGTGTGTCTAGAGGCTGGTTTTGGTTGACTAGAGGCAGGCTGGTTTTGGTTGACTAGAGGCAGGCTGGTTCTGGTGGACTAGAGGCAGGCTGGTTCTGGTGGACTAGAGGCAGGCTGGTTTTGGTGGACTAGAGGCAGGCTGGTTTTGGTTGACTAGAGGCAGGCTGGTTTTGGTTGACTAGAGGCAGGCTGGTTTTGGTGGACTAGAGGCAGGCTGGTTTTGGTTGACTAGAGGCAGGCTGGTTTTGGTTGACTAGAGGCAGGCTGGTTTTGGTTGACTAGAGGCAGGCTGGTTCTGGTGGACTAGAGGCAGGCTGGTTCTGGTGGACTAGAGGCAGGCTGGTTCTGGTGGACTAGAGGCAGGCTGGTTTTGGTTGACTAGAGGCAGGCTGGTTTTGGTTGACTAGAGGCAGGCTGGTTTTGGTTGACTAGAGGCAGGCTGGTTGACTAGAGGCAGGCTGGTTGACTAGAGGCAGGCTGGTTCTGGTTGACTAGAGGCAGGCTGGTTGACTAGAGGCAGGCTGGTTCTGGTTGACTAGAGGCAGGCTGGTTTTGGTTGACTAGAGGCAGGCTGGTTGACTAGAGGCAGGCTGGTTGACTAGAGGCAGCCTGGTTGACTAGAAGCAGGCTGGTTGACTAGAAGCAGGCTGGTTGACTAGAAGCAGGCTGGTTCTGTTGACTAGAAGCAGCCTGGTTGACTAGAAGCAGGCTGGTTCTGTTGACTAGAGGCAGCCTGGTTGACTAGAAGCAGGCTGGTTCTGTTGACTAGAGGCAGCCTGGTTGACTAGAAGCAGGCTGGTTCTGTTGACTAGAGGCAGCCTGGTTGACTAGAGGCAGCCTGGCTGACTAGAAGCAGGCTGGTTCTGTTGACTAGAGGCAGCCTGGTTGACTAGAGGCAGCCTGGTTGACTAGAGGCAGCCTGGTTCTGACGTCACTCCTCTCTTGCCCTCCTCCAGGTCTGCACGGTCTCCCCAAGAGGAACGGTAAGCTGAAGGACATCGGCCACTTCGACGCGTCCTTCTTCGGCGTCCACGCCAAACAGGCCAACACCATGGACCCCCAGCTGCGCCTCCTGCTGGAGGTCTCCTACGAGGCCATCGTAGACGGAGGTGAGGATCCGTGTTCTAGCCTGTGACTCGTGAAGCTTGTGATTTGTTGAGACTCAAAGCCCCCCGCTGTGCCGCAGGACTGAACCCGGCCGCGCTGCGCGGCAGCAAGACCGGCGTGTACGTCGGGGTGAGCGGCTCGGAGGCCGGAGAGGCCTTCAGCAGAGACCCGGAGGAGCTGCTGGGCTACAGCATGACGGGCTGCCAGCGCGCCATGCTGGCCAACAGGCTGTCCTACTTCTTCGACTTCAGCGGTACGCGCACACACACACACACACACACACACACACACACACACACACACACACACACACACACACACACACACACACACACACACACACACACACACACACACACACACACACACACACACACACACACACACACAATGCAGATGTGTTTTCTAGCTCTAGTCCACCTCCTCTCCCCTGACCTCCTCTCTCTCTCTTCCCTCACCTCCTCCCTCCTCTCTCCTCCTCTCCTGACCTCCTCTCCTGACCTCCTCTCTCCTCCTCTCCTGACCTCCTCTCCTGACCTCCTCTCTCCTCCTCTCCTGACCTCCTTTCTCCTCCTCTCTCTCTTCCCTCACCTCCTCCCTCCTCACTCCTCCTCTCCTGACCTCCTCCTCTCCTGACCTCCTCTCCTCTCTCCTCCTCTCTCTCTCCTCTCCTGACCTCCTCTCTCCTCTCTCCTCTCCTCTCCCCTGACCTCCTCTCTCTCTTCCCTCACCTCCTCCCTCCTCTCTCTCCTCTCCCCTCACCTCCTCTCTCCTCTCTCCTCTCCTGACCTCCTCTCTCCTCTCTCCTCTCCCCTGACCTCCTCTCTCCTCTCTCTCTTCCCTCACCTCCTCTCTCTCCTCTCCCCTGACCTCCTCTCTCTCCTCTCCTAACCTCCTCTCTCCTCCTCCAGGCCCCAGCACAGCCATCGACACAGCCTGCTCCTCGAGCTTGCTGGCTTTAGAAAACGCCTTCCACGCCATTCGCCAGGGCCACTGTGACGCCGCTCTGGTGGGCGGGGTCAACCTGCT
This sequence comes from Myoxocephalus aenaeus, assembly GCA_038501785.1. Classification (NCBI taxonomy): domain Eukaryota; kingdom Metazoa; phylum Chordata; class Actinopteri; order Perciformes; family Cottidae; genus Myoxocephalus; species Myoxocephalus aenaeus. The sequence goes on from JBAMJR010000271.1 coordinate 612,296, forward strand.
GCTGAAGCCCAACACCTCGGTGCAGTTCATGAAACTGGGCATGCTCAGTCCTGAGGGGACCTGCAAGTCCTTTGACGCATCAGGTAAAGGGACGTTGCTTTGTTTCCGCTCCACGTCATTTATTATATCATATAAATATTAAACTATATTGATTTCATGAATTTGAGAACAAAGTCCTTGAACTGGACCTCGACTGGCTGGCTGATTTAGTTTGAACATAAATACATTATTATTTATCATACATTGTTTATGTTAAAATGTTCTGTTTTTTTAAATATTGCACATGTCTGTGAACCAAATGTGGAACGGGCCTCAGTGTATTCACATCAGCAGCCGTGTTTCTGTCATCTAACAAACCTCACAGTCATACTGATTATACTATGTAGTACCTACACGCGTGTGTACATTATACTTCTATCATGTTGTCGGCCAGGAAACGGATACTGCCGCTCTGAGGCTGCAGTGGCGGTGCTGCTGACCAAGCGGTCGGCGGCTAGAAGGGTCTACGCCACAGTGGTCAACGCGGGCAACAACACGGATGGATACAAAGAGCAGGGTGAGCACGCTTCATACACACACACACGTTGTCCATGAGAGGTTCATTTAGCCAGTAATGACACGCATCAACATACAAGTGCACAAACACATGACACGCATGCACATACAAGTGCACAAACACATGACACGCATGAACATACAAGTGCACAAACACATGACACGCATGCACATACAAGTGCACAAACACATGACACGCATGCACATACAAGTGCACAAACACATGACACGCATGCACATACAAGTGCACAAACACATGACACGCATCAACATACAAGTGCACAAACACATGACACGCATGAACATACAAGTGCACAAACACATGACACACATGCACATACAAGTGCACAAACACATGACACGCATGCACATACAAGTGCACAAACACATGACACACATGCACATACAAGTGCACAAACACATGACACGCATGCACATACAAGTGCACAAACACATGACACGCATGAACATACAAGTGCACAAACACATGACACGCATGCACATACAAGTGCACAAACACATGACACGCATGAACATACAAGTGCACAAACACATGACACGCATACACATACAAGTGCACAAACACATGACACGCATGCACATACAAGTGCACAAACACATGACACGCATGCACATACAAGTGCACAAACACATGACACGCATGCACATACAAGTGCACAAACACATGACACGCATGCACATACAAGTGCACAAACACATGACACGCATGCACATACAAGTGCACAAACACATGACACGCATGCACATACAAGTGCACAAACACATGACACGCATGCACATACAAGTGCACAAACACATGACACGCATGCACATACAAGTGCACAAACACATGACACGCATGCACATACAAGTGCACAAACACATGACACGCATGCACATACAAGTGCACAAACACATGACACGCATGCACATACAAGTGCACAAACACATGACACGCATGCACATACAAGTGCACAAACACATGACACGCATGAACATACAAGTGCACAAACACATGACACGCATGCACATACAAGTGCACAAACACATGACACGCATGCACATACAAGTGCACAAACACATGACACGCATGCACATACAAGTGCACAAACACATGACACGCATGCACATACAAGTGCACAAACACATGACACGCATGCACATACAAGTGCACAAACACATGACACGCATGCACATACAAGTGCACAAACACATGACACGCATGCACATACAAGTGCACAAACACATGACACGCATGCACATACAAGTGCACAAACACATGAACATACAAGTGCACAAACACATGAACATACAAGTGCACAAACGCATGCACATACAAGTGCACAAACGCATGCACATACAAGTGCACAAACGCATGACACGCATGAACATACAAGTGCACAAACGCATGCACATACAAGTGCACAAACACATGACACGCATGAACATACAAGTGCACAAACACATGAACATACAAGTGCACAAACGCATGAACATACAAGTGCACAAACGCATGAACATACAAGTGCACAAACGCATGCACATACAAGTGCACAAACACATGACACGCATGAACATACAAGTGCACAAACGCATGAACATACAAGTGCACAAACACATGAACATACAAGTGCACAAACGCATGCACATACAAGTGCACAAACGCATGACTCGCATGACACACACAAGTGCACAAACACATGCACATACAAGTGCACAAACGCATGACACGCATGCACATCTTCTTCAGCAGCTGAAGGAACACATTTCCTAACCACTCCATGCAGGAAAGGGCAGCGTTCTCTGGAGGAGCTCTCTGGTTCCCTCTTAGTACCGACATGTCGTGCACTCCAGAACCATTTAGAGAATCTGGATGAACTGGTGGTCCCCTCACTCGACCGGTTGCCTTTATTCTTACTGATGCCGCTGCAGTAAACGCCGTAAAGAATTCTAGTTTTCCTTCAAGCCAGTAAGGTCTTTGTTGGGTTCCATGTGAGAGTAGGTCTGTGACGTGTGCGTACAGTAACGGTTCTGACCCGCTGCTCTCGGCCCCTCAGGTGTAACGTTCCCTTCAGGTGAGATGCAGCAGAGGCTGGTTCGTTCTCTGTACCTGGAGGCCAATATATCTCCGGAGCAGGTGGAGTACGTGGAAGCCCACGGCACGGGAACAAAGGTCAGTGATCACAGCGGGTTCCAGGTTCTGCCTCACGGGACGGATTACTTGATAAGAAGACGACACGGTCTCTGTCCGGGAGGGTCTCACCGCTGTGGCTTCTCTGCTCTCCTTACAGGTCGGCGACCCGCAGGAAGTGAACGGCATCGTCGGTGTCTTCTGTGAGTCGGAGCGAGAGCCTCTGCTGATGGGCTCCACCAAGTCCAACATGGGCCACCCCGAACCGGCCTCTGGTCTGGCTGCTCTGGCTAAGGTGAGAGCGGCAGCTCGCCGGTTATCGGCTGCTCTGAAGATGCAGAACAACGACGTCCCCTTTAGTTCTCTTGCGGCGTAACTCTTCCTATACATCAGAGATGACTAGGATGACATGTGGTGTTCCCCAAGGCTCAATACTGGGGCCTCTTCTGTTCAACATCTACATGCTTCCACTGGCTCAGATTATGAACAACAACAACGTGTGTTATCATAATTATGCAGATGAGGAATGAAAAAAGAGAGCTTGAGAGCTTGAGAAGGAAGTTCAAACCTCACTCATTCACAATGTTCCATTCAGATTATCGAACCGTTTCCTTATTTCTTCATGGGAGATGATAAAGTTATGAGAGAAATATTTAACTGCAGCGAACATTTCCACAAAGGAAACAGGCTAAAGAGACTAGAGAGGAAAGTAGTGGATAATGAGCAGCGTCAGTTATTTCTGCCGGCTCTCTTTGTATTTATCGGTTGTTTTTCGTCCCTTCGCAGGTGGTGCTTTCTCTGGAGCGAGGACTCTGGGCTCCCAACCTGCACTTCAGCTCTCCGAACCCGGACATCCCAGCGCTCTCCGACGGGCGGGTTCGGGTCGTGGACCGGCCCGTCCCCGTCCGAGGCGGCATCGTAGGCATCAACTCCTTTGGATTCGGAGGTTCGAACGTTCACGTGATCCTTCGCCCGGCCGAGAAAACGAGCGAGGCGACCGCGCCGCCCCGGACGGTCCCCCGGCTGCTGCAGGCCTGCGGGCGCACGGAGGCCGCCGTGGAGGCCGTGCTGCAGAAGGGGAGGGAACACGCCCACAACGACAGCTTCCTGTCTCTGCTGAACGAGCTCTCCGGAGCCCCCGCTGCCGGCATGCCCTACCGGGGCTACGCTGTGATCGGCTCCCAGAGCGACCTGAAGGAGGCGCAGCAGGTGCAGGCCGCCGCCCGGCCGCTCTGGTACGTCTGCTCAGGTGAGTCAGACCGGCAGGTGGAGGGGGTGGGTGTGACTGGATGAAGGAGTGTGTGTGACTGGATGGAGGAGTGTGTGTGACTGGATGAAGGAGTGTGTGTGACTGGATGAAGGAGTGTGTGTGACTGGATGAAGGAGTGTGTGTGACTGGATGAAGGAGTGTGTGTGACTGGATGAAGGAGTGTGTGTGTGACTGGGTGAAGGGGTGTGTGTGTGACTGGGTGAAGGGGTGTGTGTGTGTGACTGGATGGAGGAGTGTGTGTGACTGGGTGAAGGGGTGTGTGTGTGACTGGGTGAAGGGGTGTGTGTGTGACTGGGTGAAGGGGTGTGTGTGTGACTGGGTGAAGGAGTGTGTGTGTGACTGGGTGAAGGAGTGTGTGTGTGACTGGGTGAAGGGGTGTGTGTGTGACTGGATGGAGGTGTGTGTGTGACTGGGTGAAGGGGTGTGTGTGTGACTGGGTGAAGGAGTGTGTGTGTGTGACTGGGTGAAGGGGTGTGTGTGTGACTGGGTGAAGGGGTGTGTGTGTGACTGGGTGAAGGAGTGTGTGTGTGACTGGGTGAAGGGGTGTGTGTGTGTGACTGGATGGAGGAGTGTGTGTGACTGGGTGAAGGGGTGTGTGTGTGACTGGGTGAAGGGGTGTGTGTGTGACTGGATGAAGGAGTGTGTGTGTGACTGGGTGAAGGGGTGTGTGTGTGACTGGGTGAAGGGGTGTGTGTGTGTGACTGGATGGAGGAGTGTGTGTGACTGGGTGAAGGGGTGTGTGTGTGACTGGGTGAAGGGGTGTGTGTGTGACTGGATGAAGGAGTGTGTGTGACTGGGTGAAGGGGTGTGTGTGACTGGATGGAGGAGTGTGTGTGTGACTGGGTGAAGGGGTGTGTGTGTGACTGGGTGAAGGGGTGTGTGTGTGACTGGGTGAAGGAGTGTGTGTGTGTGACTGGGTGAAGGGGTGTGTGTGTGACTGGGTGAAGGGGTGTGTGTGTGACTGGGTGAAGGAGTGTGTGTGTGACTGGGTGAAGGAGTGTGTGTGTGACTGGGTGAAGGGGTGTGTGTGTGACTGGATGGAGGTGTGTGTGTGACTGGATGGAGGAGTGTGTGTGTGACTGGGTGAAGGGGTGTGTGACTGGGTGAAGGGGTGTGTGTGACTGGATGGAGGTGTGTGTGTGACTGGATGAAGAGGTGACACTGGATGGAGGTGTGTGTGTGACTGGATGGAGGAGTGTGTGTGTGACTGGGTGAAGGGGTGTGTGTGTGACTGGGTGAAGGGGTGTGTGTGTGACTGGGTGAAGGAGTGTGTGTGTGACTGGGTGAAGGAGTGTGTGTGTGACTGGGTGAAGGTGTGTGTGTGTGACTGGATGGAGGTGTGTGTGTGTGACTGGGTGAAGGGGTGTGTGTGTGTGACTGGGTGAAGGGGTGTGTGTGACTGGATGGAGGAGTGTGTGTGTGACTGGGTGAAGGGGTGTGTGTGTGACTGGGTGAAGGAGTGTGTGTGTGACTGGGTGAAGGGGTGTGTGTGTGACTGGATGGAGGTGTGTGTGTGTGACTGGGTGAAGGGGTGTGTGTGTGTGACTGGGTGAAGGGGTGTGTGTGACTGGATGGAGGAGTGTGTGTGTGACTGGGTGAAGGAGTGTGTGTGTGACTGGATGGAGGTGTGTGTGTGACTGGGTGAAGGAGTGTGTGTGTGACTGGATGGAGGTGTGTGTGTGACTGGATGAAGAGGTGACACTGGATGGAGGTGTGTGTGTGACTGGGTGAAGGAGTGTGTGTGTGACTGGATGGAGGTGTGTGTGTGACTGGATGAAGAGGTGACACTGGATGGAGGTGTGTGTGTGACTGGGTGAAGGAGTGTGTGTGACTGGATGGAGGTGTGTGTGTGACTGGATGAAGAGGTGACACTGGATGGAGGTGTGTGTGTGACTGGGTGAAGGAGTGTGTGTGACTGGATGGAGGAGTGTGTGTGACTGGATGAAGAGGTGACACTGGATGGAGGTGTGTGTGTGACTGGGTGAAGGAGTGTGTGTGACTGGATGGAGGAGTGTGTGTGACTGGATGAAGAGGTGACACTGGATGGAGGTGTGTGTGTGACTGGGTGAAGGAGTGTGTGTGACTGGATGGAGGAGTGTGTGTGACTGGATGAAGAGGTGACACTGGATGGAGGTGTGTGTGTGACTGGGTGAAGGAGTGTGTGTGACTGGATGGAGGAGTGTGTGTGACTGGATGAAGGAGTGTGTGTGTGACTGGATGGAGGAGTGTGTGTGTGACTGGATGAAGGGGTGTGTGTGTGACTGGGTGAAGGGGTGTGTGTGTGACTGGGTGAAGGGCTGACACTGCGTTGCTTTGACAGGGATGGGGACACAGTGGGCCGGTATGGGCCGCAGCCTCATGCAGCTGCCGGACTTCCGGGACTCGATCCTGCGGTCGGACGCGGCCCTGAAGGACACCGGCCTGGTGGTGTCTCGCCTGCTCATGGACGCGGACGAGGCCACGTTCGAGGACACCGTTCACGCCTTCGTGGGCCTCGCCGCCATACAGGTAGAGTCCGGCGCCGCGTGTGTGAGGGATCCTGACGGACCTGTGAGCTTCTGATGCCTCAATGATTCATCTCCAGGGCTTATCTGATAGAATACTATCGTACCAGTCACCCCTTGCTGTTGACTGATTGATTAATCACATGAAAAAACATGCTGTACAGATCTTTCATCCCAGCTATTTGTATTATTGTATATATCTTTGATCTTTTATCCCTGTTGTTTTTATATATTTATTTTTGGTTTGTAAGTTGCTGCTACCCCAACACCAAATTTTCCCCTTGGGGATTAATAAAGTATATATTCATTCATTCATTCATTCATATACAGCCGGAAAGGGTTTGGCCACCTGTTTGTTTTTCTTATTTATATTATTTTCCTTTGCTCCGTCTTTTTAATCTAAAACATAATTGCCTTACTGGGACCTTTAACAGGACTGTGTGTAACATGTATAACACCTTATCAGCTGTTTTAAACCACCAGATGGGCAACAATAACTTTGTTACACACAAACAACAGAAAGCCAAACCAGATGAAACAGCAGTGCCCTCTGAGGCAAACTTGTGACTTTTGGACTGTATAAAATGCATTGAATTGAAGTGTGATTATCAAATCATAGAACATATGTAACATACGTGTGGCTCCTTCCAGATCGCTGAGATCGACCTGCTCAGCAAGCTGGGTCTGCAGCCCGACGGCATCGTGGGCCACTCGGTGGGAGAGCTAGCTTGCGGCTACGCGGACGGCTCCCTCAGCCACGCCGAGGCCGTCCTGGCCGCCTACTGGAGAGGCCGCTGCATCAAGGAGGCCAACCTCCCTCCAGGAGGCATGGCCGCTGTCGGTAGGACGTCCTTTACTGCGTTTCAACCGCGGCCGTCGCGAAAAAAGAGATGCTCCTATACCATTTTCCCTCCAGATAGCTAACTTTATACCGAAACCAGCTAAACAGTCAAACGTGATCTTTCTACGATTGATTTAATGTTTTGTGAAAGCATCTCTTCAAGTTTCTCCCCAAGACTATCATGATAACGTTATCATTTACCGTCACCCAATACTTGTTTTCCTGAATGGAGCTTAAATGGAGCAGAGACAGAGGTATCTGCGATACCAGACACTCAACTCTACTTCTATCGGCCTGGCTGACGTTATCAGTCAAGCTTTTACTTTTCTGCTGATAGGACTCATTATTTCAGGTTTTCATCAAATAAAAGCAGCTCATTCTTATGTCTTCTTGCTCCACAAACACAATTGTTGCCTTGAACCAATCCCTCGGTGCTTGCTGTGTCTTCTCCAGGGTTGACCTGGGTGGAGTGCATGGCTCAGTGCCCTGAGGGAGTGGTGCCAGCCTGCCACAACTCTGAGGACACCGTCACCATCTCCGGCCCTCAGGTCAGACCCTTCACACGCTGCCTTTCACAGTCTGGGGTTAAAGCTTCCATCTCCATTCCTCACATGGTGTCCATTTTGTCCTCACGCTTGTTGGTCTGTGTCCTAGAAATTGTAAAGTTAGGGAACCTTTGTAAAGTACTTGATACATTCATGAGAAGACTTTCAATCAGGGTAGGACATTTACTTTTTTAACATTCAACCTTTGTTCAAAATAATAAATATACTTATTTAGGCTTACAGTGTATGAGCAATTATCATCAAATGGCATTAATAAGACTATTAGGCAATAGTCTACGGATTCAAAGTGTTTTATTAGATTTTTTTAACATAAATCAGACAATCATATTCAATGTTATTCTTATTTCTTTGTTGTTATTTATTGTTATTACATTTTTAACAATTATAACTTTTTTAACTGGACCGGGTCATATAGGCTGCGATGTTTTTGACAAGTTCATTAAATAATCATAATTATTAGAGGAAATTATGGGAGCATTTGTTGCCCCTCTCCTAGTGATATCAGGGGCAACATCATATTTCTTAGGGGCAGTTTTCCCGCGTGTATTTCCGACGCTGCTTTCCATGTTCCCGGTGCTTTAACTGAACGCTGCAGGTTTGGAAACGGTGTCGTGGAAATGTGAGCGCATAGCGGTCTGCTAAGCAAACCTGAAAGAGCTTCACTGTCAGCTGCACTTTCTGAGGGGACAAGAGGAGAACGGCTAGTTGTGAACTATCGTAGCAGGAACGACACAAAAGATGTCAAAACAATGTCGGGTTCTACCAGCAACTCTTACCTGATGCAAGCATGTAGGTTCGCTAGGTGCAGGGTTGTGTTTTGACAGTTATGTGTGTGTCTCTCATCAGGAAGCAATCAGTACATTTGTGTCCAAGCTGAAGGAGCAGGGAGTGTTTGCAAAGGAGGTACGCAGCGCTGGCGTGGCTTTCCACTCGTACTACATGGCCTCCATCGCTCCGACCCTGCTGGCTGCGCTTAAGAAGGTAGTGTCCTTCTTCCATGATGATTTTAATCCCTCTACACCTGATGCTGTATGCACTTGAATCTGTCTCCCATCTGACTGCTCGTGAGACGCCACAGAGCTTGGATCAAAGTTCACTTTACGTAGATTTATCTGTAACACAGTATAGAACGAGTGCAGCTCTGACTCCACAGTGACGCCTACTGGCGAGACTGGGAAACACATTCTCCCTCCCTTCTAGTGTGGTTATAGATTAAATGCACTATTTCTGGTACGTTATTTTTAGTGGATTATTAATATTCTCATACAGGTGGCTGCTCTCTATCTGACACCTTTGTCTTCTGTCAGACTACTCTTCGTTGTCATAACGTGTCATAACATCCGTGTTGTGTAGGTGATCACGGAGCCCCGCCGGCGGTCCGCCCGCTGGGTGAGCACCAGCATCCCTCGGTCTCAGTGGGACTCTCCTCTGGCTCAGTTCAGCTCGGCCGACTATCACGTCAACAACCTGGTGAGCCCCGTGCTGTTCCACGAGGGCCTCAGCCTGGTGCCGGACAACGCCGTGGTGGTGGAGATCGCTCCTCACGCTCTGCTGCAGGTACGCACCGCGGGGCACAGAAACACGTCCTGCAGGGCTCTCACGGTCATTTATACAATAACCATCAATGCAAACTGCAAAAACCAAAGCGTGTGGATAAAGCGCTGCATGTCTTCATCACATCACAGGACTTACCGCCATAATAAGTACTGTGATGTGAGTATAAGTAGTTATTCTCTGTCTCTCTCCCTTTAACGGACCCGTGACGACATGTTCAGGGTTCATACGTCATGGAAAACCTGGAGAAGTCATGGAATTTAAAAATGGTTATTTCCAGGCCTGGAAAAGTCCTTGAAAAATTTAAATCGCTAAAGTTTTGGAGTTTGAAATAATGAATATGCTTTTAAAAGAAAGACTCAGAATATAAGCAGGCATACATACAGGCATCTATATAAATGTTTATTCTTTTAATCAAACTATTGTCTCATTCATTTGAGTCATTTAAGGTTTACTGTATGCTTTGTATTCTCATTGTTAGTTTAAATACTACATTTACTCACTTTTTACTGTTTACACCCAGACTTCACTAAATGTTTGTCATGGACATTTGGTTTAAAGTCATGAAAAAGTCATGAAATCATTGGTCAGAATGTGTCTGAACCCTGGCCGTCAAATACTTTTTGTATAAGTTACAAAGGGTTTGGAAAATAAGTTTTTCCAAACCCTTTGTAATAATGAATTGGTGACCGTCTCCTGAAGTTAAGAAAGGTGAAAAGCAGGACCTGACTGATTATTAAAGCTGATCCTGCATCTCATGAGCTTGACGTGTTCCTCGCAGGCCATCCTGAAGCGTAGCTTGAAGCACACGTGTTCCATCCTGCCCTTGATGAAGAGAGGCCACGCCAACAACCTGGAGTTCTTCCTCTCAAACATCGGCAAAGTCTACATGAACGGGTCAGTGAAGGCCTCGCTCTCTGTGCGTTTTGGTGACGTTTAGTTTTTTTCTGCTGCTGATTTTATGAATCTATTTGTCTGCTCTTCAGCGTGGGCGTGGACGGGAACGGCCTCTGCCCGGCGGTGAAGTACCCCGTGCCGGTCGGCACCCCTCTGATCTCCCCTCTGGTGCAGTGGGACCATGCCCAGACCTGGGACGTCCCCAAGGTGGAGCATTTCTCCTGCGGCTCAGGAGGATCGGACTCGGCCAGCGTCTATAACATCGGTGAGAGAAGCACATCGGGGTTAAAGGGCAGTTCTGCCTCCTTGTGTCGTGTCAAGACTCATTCACCATCTGTCCACAGACATCAACCCAGAGTCTGCAGACTACTACCTGCTCGGACACTGCATCGACGGGCGGGTCCTGTACCCGGCGACGGGTTACCTGCTGCTGGCCTGGCGCACCTTAGTGAGGAGCCTGGGGGTCGTCATGGACAGCACCCCCGTCACCTTCGAGGACGTCACCATCCACAGGGCCACCATGCTGCCCAAGAGCGGTGAGCGCCGAGTGCAGGGCTGTGAGCGTCTGTCTGTGTGACTGACTGTCTGTGTGACTGACTGTCTGTGTGACTGACTGACTGTGTGTCTGACTGACTGTGTGTCTGACTGACTGTGTGTCTGACTGTCTGTGTGTCTGACTGACTGACTGTCTGTGTGACTGACTGTCTGTGTGACTGACTGTCTGTGTGACTGACTGTCTGTGTGTCTGACCTTCTGACTGTCTGTGTGACTGACTGTCTGTGTGACTGACTGTCTGTGTGACTGACTGTCTGTGTGACTGACTGTCTGTGTGACTGACTGACTGTGTGACTGACTGACTGTGTGTCTGACTGTCTGTGTGTCTGACTGACTGACTGTCTGTGTGACTGACTGTCTGTGTGACTGACTGTCTGTGTGACTGACTGTCTGTGTGACTGACTGACTGTGTGACTGACTGTCTGTGTGTCTGTCTGTCTGTGTGTCTGTCTGTCTGTGTGTCTGACTGTCTGTGTGACTGACTGTCTGTGTGACTGACTGTCTGTGTGTCTGTCTGTCTGTGTGTCTGTCTGTCTGTGTGACTGACTGTCTGACTGATTGACTGTATGTGTGTCTGACTGTCTGTGTGCCTGACTGTATGTGTGTCTGACTGTCTGTGTGCCTGACTGTCTGTGTGCCTGACTGTCTGTGTGTCTGACTGACTGTCTGACTGTCTGTCTGTGTGTCTGACTGTCTGTGTGTCTGACTGTCTGTGTGTCTGACTGTCTGTGTGACTGTATGTGTGTCTGACTGTATGTGTGTCTGACTGTCTGTGTGCCTGACTGTCTGTGTGTCTGTGTGACTGACTGTCTGTGTGACTGACTGTCTGACTGATTGACTGTATGTGTGTCTGACTGTCTGTGTGCCTGACTGTCTGTGTGTCTGACTGACTGTCTGACTGTCTGTCTGTGTGTCTGACTGTCTGTGTGTCTGACTGTCTGTGTGTCTGACTGTCTGTGTGACTGACTGTCTGACTGATTGACTGTATGTGTGTCTGACTGTCTGTGTGCCTGACTGTCTGTGTGTCTGACTGACTGTCTGACTGTCTGTCTGTGTGTCTGACTGTCTGTCTGTGTGTCTGACTGTCTGTGTGTCTGACTGTCTGTGTGACTGACTGTCTGTGTGACTGTCTGTGTGACTGACTGTCTGACTGACTGACTGTCTGTGTGACTGACTGTCTGTGTGTCTGTCTGTCTGTGTGTCTGTCTGTCTGTGTGTCTGTCTGTCTGTGTGTCTGACTGTATGTGTGTCTGACTGTCTGTGTGTCTGACTGACTGTCTGTCTGTCTGTGTGTCTGACTGTCTGTGTGTCTGACTGTCTGTGTGTCTGACTGTCTGTGTGTCTGACTGTATGTGTGTCTGACTGTCTGTGTGTCTGACTGACTGTCTGACTGTCTGTCTGTGTGTCTGACTGTCTGTCTGTGTGTCTGACTGTCTGTGTGACTGACTGTCTGTGTGTCTGACTGTCTGTGTGTCTGACTGTCTGTGTGTCTGACTGTCTGTGTGACTGACTGACTGACTGTCTGACTGACTGACTGTCTGTGTGACTGACTGTCTGTGTGACTGACTGTCTGTGTGACTGACTGTCTGTGTGACTGACTGACTGTGTGACTGACTGTCTGTGTGTCTGTCTGTCTGTGTGTGTGTCTGTCTGTCTGTGTGTCTGACTGTCTGTGTGTCTGTCTGTCTGTGTGTCTGTCTGTCTGTGTGTCTGTCTGTCTGTGTGTCTGTCTGTCTGTGTGACTGACTGTCTGACTGATTGACTGTATGTGTGTCTGACTGTCTGTGTGACTGACTGTCTGTGTGACTGACTGTCTGTGTGTCTGACTGACTGTCTGACTGTCTGTCTGTGTGTCTGACTGACTGTCTGACTGTCTGTCTGTGTGTCTGACTGTCTGTCTGTGTGTCTGACTGTCTGTGTGTCTGACTGTATGTGTGTCTGACTGTCTGTGTGCCTGACTGTCTGTGTGTCTGACTGACTGTCTGACTGTCTGTCTGTGTGTCTGACTGACTGTCTGACTGTCTGTCTGTGTGTCTGACTGTCTGTGTGTCTGACTGTCTGTGTGTCTGACTGTCTGTGTGTCTGACTGTCTGTGTGACTGTATGTGTGTCTGACTGTATGTGTGTCTGACTGTCTGTGTGCCTGACTGTCTGTGTGTCTGACTGACTGTCTGACTGTCTGTCTGTGTGTCTGACTGTCTGTGTGTCTGACTGTCTGTGTGACTGTCTGTGTGTCTGTCTGTCTGTGTGTCTGTCTGTCTGTGTGTCTGACTGTCTGTGTGACTGTATGTGTGTCTGACTGTATGTGTGTCTGACTGTCTGTGTGCCTGACTGTCTGTGTGTCTGACTGACTGTCTGTGTGTCTGACTGACTGTCTGACTGTCTGTCTGTGTGTCTGACTGTCTGTGTGACTGACTGTCTGACTGATTGACTGTATGTGTGTCTGACTGTCTGTGTGCCTGACTGTCTGTGTGTCTGACTGACTGTCTGTGTGTCTGACTGTCTGACTGATTGACTGTATGTGTGTCTGACTGTCTGTGTGCCTGACTGTCTGTGTGTCTGACTGACTGTGTGACTGACTGTCTGTGTGTCTGTCTGTCTGTGTGTGTGTCTGTCTGTCTGTGTGTCTGACTGTCTGTGTGTCTGTCTGTCTGTGTGTCTGTCTGTCTGTGTGTCTGTCTGTCTGTGTGTCTGTCTGTCTGTGTGACTGACTGTCTGACTGATTGACTGTATGTGTGTCTGACTGTCTGTGTGCCTGACTGTCTGTGTGTCTGACTGACTGTCTGACTGTCTGTCTGTGTGTCTGACTGACTGTCTGACTGTCTGTCTGTGTGTCTGACTGTCTGTCTGTGTGTCTGACTGTCTGTGTGTCTGACTGTATGTGTGTCTGACTGTCTGTGTGCCTGACTGTCTGTGTGTCTGACTGACTGTCTGACTGTCTGTCTGTGTGTCTGACTGACTGTCTGACTGTCTGTCTGTGTGTCTGACTGTCTGTGTGTCTGACTGTCTGTGTGTCTGACTGTCTGTGTGACTGTATGTGTGTCTGACTGTATGTGTGTCTGACTGTATGTGTGTCTGACTGTCTGTGTGTCTGACTGACTGTCTGACTGTCTGACTGTCTGTCTGTGTGTCTGACTGTCTGTGTGTCTGACTGTCTGTGTGACTGTCTGTCTGTGTGTCTGTCTGTCTGTGTGTCTGACTGTCTGTGTGACTGTATGTGTGTCTGACTGTATGTGTGTCTGACTGTCTGTGTGCCTGACTGTCTGTGTGTCTGACTGACTGTCTGTGTGTCTGACTGACTGTCTGACTGTCTGTCTGTGTGTCTGACTGTCTGTGTGACTGACTGTCTGACTGATTGACTGTATGTGTGTCTGACTGTCTGTGTGCCTGACTGTCTGTGTGTCTGACTGACTGTCTGTGTGTCTGACTGTCTGACTGATTGACTGTATGTGTGTCTGACTGTCTGTGTGCCTGACTGTCTGTGTGTCTGACTGTCTGTGTGACTGACTGTCTGTGTGACTGTCTGTGTGACTGACTGTCTGACTGACTGACTGTCTGTGTGACTGACTGTCTGTGTGACTGACTGTCTGTGTGTCTGTCTGTCTGTGTGTCTGACTGTATGTGTGTCTGACTGTCTGTGTGTCTGACTGACTGTCTGACTGTCTGTCTGTCTGTGTGACTGACTGTCTGTGTGTCTGACTGTCTGTGTGTCTGACTGTCTGTGTGTCTGACTGTCTGTGTGTCTGACTGTATGTGTGTCTGACTGTCTGTGTGTCTGACTGACTGTCTGACTGTCTGTCTGTGTGTCTGACTGTCTGTGTGTCTGACTGTCTGTGTGACTGACTGACTGTGTGTCTGACTGTCTGTGTGTCTGACTGTCTGTGTGTCTGACTGTCTGTGTGTCTGACTGTCTGTGTGACTGACTGTCTGTGTGACTGACTGTCTGTCTGTCTGTCTGTGTGACTGACTGACTGTGTGTCTGTCTGTGTGACTGACTGACTGTGTGTCTGACTGTCTGTGTGACTGTCTGTCTGTCTGTGTGACTGACTGTCTGTCTGATTGACTGTCGTGTGTCTGACTGTCTGATTGACTGTCTGACTGTCTGATTGACTGTCTGTGTGACTGATTGACTGTCTGTGTGTCTGACTGACTGTGTGACTGTCTGTCTGACACTGTGTGTGACTGACCTTCTGACTGTCTGTCTGACTGTCTGTCTATGTGCCTGACTGTCTGCCTGACTGACTGACTGTGTGACTGACCTTCTGACTGTCTGTGTGTCTGACTGTCTGACTGTCTGTGTGACTGTCTGACTGACCGTCTGTCTGTCAGTCTGTCTGTGTGACTGACCTTCTGACTGTCTGTCTGTCTGTGTGACTGACCTTCTGACTGTCTGTGTGTCTGTCTGACTGTCTGTGTGACTGACCTTCTGTCTGTGTGACTGACCTTCTGTCTGCCTGTCTGTCTCTCCTCAGGCTCGGTCCAGCTGAAGGTGCATCTCATGCCTGCCACCAGCCGGTTTGAGGTTTCAGAGAATGGAAACCTGGCCGTCAGTGGTGAGTAGTTTTTATTCAGACCTGCTTATTGTAATGTCGTCATTTAGTATTTTAGGTTGAGCGTAATTCAACTTTACTTCTGGGATGTCGTGCCTTCAACGTCATTTAGTAAGAACAGGGAGAATGTGTTTATTGTCATATGCACAGATAACAGTTACTCTACAGTGAAACGCTTGTTCAGCTCGGTCCTCCTAACACAACATTACAATACACTTAAGGTACACAACATTTAGTAAGAATTTAGAATAAATAAATAAAAAAACAAAGTTGTTGTCGGGAGGAAGATGCAAAGATACGGTTCAATACGTTGTGACACTGGCTTTATAAACACACTGTCTAAATCAACACATGGTGATACTCGTGCGTATCGATGTTTTCACACAGCTTACTTCCAGCACTAGAGTCTCGTTGTGACGCGTCCTCTT
Source organism: Myoxocephalus aenaeus (assembly GCA_038501785.1). Lineage (NCBI taxonomy): Eukaryota > Metazoa > Chordata > Actinopteri > Perciformes > Cottidae > Myoxocephalus > Myoxocephalus aenaeus. Next base: position 628,146 of record JBAMJR010000271.1, read on the forward strand.
GCTCATGTGGGTTTACACACAGGTTTCTGATGGGTGCCTCAACACTCAGTATACTTGTCTTTCCTGCACTGAGGTATTCAAAGTATCTGAAGTGTGATGATCCCGTCTTCATTTTATTTGAATAGTCTTGTTGAATATGTGTTTCTATGAGACGCGCGGGGCGTTCTGTCGGCTGCATCAGACTTGGTGAAGCGCGTGGTATTTGTTTGCCGGTCACAGGGGTTTTATCTTTGCTTGGATCATATTATGATGTTTTTCATCATGAACACCCAGTCCCCCCACCGATCTCTGCCACCTGCTCTTGTTCCGCATGTGATCTCCAGGGAAGGTGAGCCTTCTGGAGGACGCAGCCCTCGATTCATTCCATAAGCAGATCGGTCAGCAAGCTGCCGCCGACGACGACGACGACCCCAAAATGAAGCTCACGGCACACGATATCTACAAAGAGCTGCGACTGCGTGGCTATGACTATGGAAAGACCTTCCAAGGCATCCTGGAGTCCAACAATGCAGGTAACCGTGTGTGTGTGTGTGTGTGTGTGTGTGTGACGATAGGTTACCACTGCACTGTGTTGATCTGTTTCGCGGCGTCACACGCGGTGTTTTTGCTGATCGGCTGCTGTCCTGTGATTGGCTGTTTCCAGGAGACAGTGGCAAGCTGCAGTGGACGGGAAACTGGGTGACCTTTCTGGACAACATGCTGCAGATGATCGTGGTCGGGCTGTCGGGTCGTAGTCTGCGTCTGCCGACCAGGATCCGCTCGGTGTGTGTGGATCCAGCGGTCCACCTGGAGAAGGTGTGCCAGCTCGCTGACGGAGGGCAAGGTGTGTTGTTGTGTTGAAGCAGCATTTAAGAGGATTTAGCGGCATCTAGTGGTGACGACGCTCCTCCGTTCACCTCTCCCTTTTCCGATGTGTTGGAGAGCGTCTGTAACGTCTCCCTCTCGTTCCCGTAGCTGTGGACGTCCGCGTGGACCGCCGCCTCGACAGCATCGTTGCCGGTGGAGTCCAGATCTGCGGTCTTCACGCCACTGTGGCGCCCCGTCGACAGCAGCAGCAGAGCCCGCCCACGCTGGAGGAGTTTGTGTTTGTTCCGTACGTGGACACGGAGTGCCTGACAGCCGATGGGAAGCTTGCAGAGCAGCTGAGGCTCTGTAAAGGTACAACAGACTCGGAGCTATTAAAAAAAGGGATTTAATGCACACCGTTTAACTAAACCAAAGAGAGTGTGTGTGTGTGTGTGTGTGTGTGTGTGTGTGTGTGTGTGTGTGTGTGTGTGTGTGTGTGTGTGTGAGTGTGTACTTTTGAGATTCTTTCCGCCTCCACAAGTCTTTCTAAGTCTTTGTTCAACTCCCTCCATCCAGGTTTGACCCAGAGACTGCAGAAAAAGTTGGCCTCTCACGGTGTCAAACTCTCCATCCCCGGACTGCAGGGCGGGTCCGACGGCCCGCCGCCCGGCCCCGAGCCCTCGGAGCCCGGCCTGGTGCGGCTGCTGGCTCTGCTCTGCGGCCTGGAGCTGAACGGGAACCTCCGATCCGAGCTGGAACAGACTGTGGAGAAGGAGAGGGCGTGTCTGCTGCAGGACGGCCTGCTGCAGGGCCTGCTGGACAGCCCGGCCCTCAGACACTGCCTGGACACCGCCGTGGAAAACACCACGCCCGGCAAGATCAAAGTCCTGGAGGTACGACTGCACACTAGATAAAAACACAACACGGGGTTCTTACGCTCATGGAGAACCTGGAGAAGTCATGGAGTTTTAAAATGGTTATTTCCAGGCCTGGAAAAGACCTTGACAAAAATAAAATCCCCAAAGTTTAGTAAAAGTCATGTAAATGTGTTATATTCATGTGTTCATGACGTTCATTTACGCTGAGTTTGAAATAATGAATATGCTTTTAAAAGAAAGACTCAGAATATAAGCAGCATACATACAGGCATCTATATAAATGTTTATTCTTTTAATCAAACTATTGTCTCATTCATTTGAGTCATTTAAGGTTTACTGTATGCTTTGTATTCTCATTGTTAGTTTAAATACTACATTTACTCACTTTTTACTGTTCACACCCAGACTTCACTAAATGTTTGTAATGGACGTTTGGTTTAAAGTAGCTCACGGCACACGATATCTACAAAGAGCTGCGACTGCGCGGCTATGACTATGGAAAGACCTTCCAAGGCATCCTGAAGTCCAACAAAAGTCATGGGAATTTGGTTTAAAGTCATGGAAATCCATTGGTCAAACTGACAGAAGAAATTGGGCAAACGTCATGCAGATGCAACATTAAGTCTCAGAATATACACGGTCTCAACCCTTCCCCTCTCTGGCCATCTCCAGGCGCTCTCCAGCGATGGCCAGCTCTTCTCTCGCATGGTAGCGCTGCTCAACATCCAGCCCATGCTGCGCGTGGACTACACCGCCACGGCGGCCGACCTGGACCTGCTGACCCCCCACCAGGCCGCGCTGGAGGAGCTGGCGGTCTCCTCGGCTCAGTGGGACCCCGCGACGGGCCCGGCTCCGGGGGGCGCGGTGGGCGGGGCCGACCTCGTGGCGTGTAACCACGCCTGGGGCCCTCTGAGTGCGGACCCGGGACTCCTGCTGGCCAACCTGGCTTCTGGAGCCAAACCGGGGGGCTTCGTTCTCCTCCACACGCTGCTGAAGGGAGAGACTCTGGGGGAAACGGTGGCCTTCCTCTCCAGCACCGCTCAGAGCAGCAGCCGGCCAGGACTGCTCACACAGGTCAGTGGAGACCTCTGACCACCGTTTACCTTTAACGGTAAAGATGCTCAAACAGTCACACCATCACTAACGTCGGGTATGTTTCACCCGATATCATGTACCTGATGAATATACTTCTCATCAAAACATATTAAAATACAACCCTCCAAGGCAAGTTGAAGCACTCTAAAACCATAAACAGGTCTCATGGGGGACCCTGACAAAAGGTTCAAAATCGGGTGAAAAATGAGGGAATCGTCAATAAAACTAAAAATATAAATAAAGGAGCTATGAACTTGTTCTTTGGTCCACATGTTCCTGGACATGTGAGTCTTGTCCTGTGAAGGAAAAGTCTCCTTCACTATTAAAACCCAATACGTCAATCGCCATTTAAAAAATAAATAAATAAAAACCTTTATCTACAAAACTCAGCTACCAGTGTGCAAATTAATGTCAATCACCCGCAATGGTCGGCCGCTTGAATGGATTTATTGTTAAGTGCAGGGAGGACGATGTTTTCCCCGACTTCCTTAATTACCACATAACACACCAACAAGCATTATGCGCTAACATGCTAAACATGAAAGAGATCATGGATGTGGCAACAAAGATCGTCTATTGGAGCGAGAGCTCTTCAAAGACGCTGTTCTTCACACCGATGTGAGACGGCTTATAGAGCTCTGTCCAGAGATCAAGGAGTTTCTCCATGTTGTTGAACATGCAGAATACAACCAACTACATGACCATCAGTGGCTGCTAGACGTCGCATTTTTAACCGATCTGTTGAATGAGCTTAATTTTGAGCTGCAAGGGAAAGACAAAACGTGGTTGATATGATCAGCTCGGTTAATGCTTTCAAACGGAAAACGCATCATCTGTCCTCAAAGCTGCAGCACCAAGGTTTGGGGAACTTCCAAAACCTGCTTTCAGAGCTGGAGACGCAACGGAAGACGTGTGCACAGCTTGACAGAGCAGCTTGACCAGTGTCTGTCAGAGTTAGTTTATGCGAGTCAGCCTTTCCCCACATGAACAATATGAAGTCCAACAGCGTTCCACCATGATGATGACCATTAGTCTGCCTGAGGCTGACCAGCAGCTGCTGTCCGGACTACGCAACCCTGCTGTTCCATTCAGTGAAGTCATCAGAGTAAAATGTACAGAATTGTAATGTGCTGATATGACCTCCCTCTCCTCCTCAGGTGGAGTGGGAGAAGGTGTTCTCTGACGCCTCCCTCAGCCTGGTGGCCGTCAGGAAGTCCTTTTATGGCTCGGCCCTTTTCCTGTGCCGCTGCCGGTCTCCAAGCAAAGAGCCCGTTTTCCTCCCTGTGGACGGCGCCGACTACAAGTGGGTGGAAACGCTGAAGGTGGGTTCCGTGTCCTCCTGTGTTTCTCTGGATATTCAGCGTCTTCAGTATCATTGTTTATCCGCCAAGTCAGACAGGAACACGTCCTCAGGCTTCAGTCTTTCTTTACTCGTAACTGTTCCTGTGTGGTTCTGCGCTGCAGGCGGCGATGGCAGAGTCATCAGACCGTCCAGTGTGGTTGACTGCTTCTAAATCCCACTGCGGCATTGTGGGAATGGTCAACTGTCTACGACAGGAGCCGGGTGGCAACCAGATCCAGTAAGACGCATCCTCT
>JBAMJR010000271.1:635000-702500 GCA_038501785.1 Myoxocephalus aenaeus
TTCTCATCCACTCGGGGTCAGGGGGCGTCGGCCAGGCCGCCATCGCCATCGCTCTCAGCAAGGACTGTAAAGTCTTCACTACCGTCGGTTAGTATTGACCCCACGCGCTACAACAACAGCAGAACACTTTGTGGAGTTATGTTCTGATCGTGCAGTAATTATGATATGCATGTCAAGTGTCTAATAACTGTGTCGACTTGGTGTATTATGAGAGAAGTCGTAGCTATAATTAAGAGTTAGAATCTGACGGAAGCTCCTTTAACCCTCGCGTTGTGTGGATCACCAGGCTCAGTGGAGAAGCGGGCCTACCTGCAGGAGAGGTTCCCTCAGCTCTCGGCAGAGTCCTTCGCCAACTCCAGAGACTCCTCCTTTGAGCAGCACATCCTGCTCCACACGCAGGGCAAAGGTCAGACCTCTCTGTCCACAAAGCATGCTTCACACACTTTCAGCATGTATTCTCTGTAGGGTTTCTACAATAAGAGCCAACAGCTGTGACGCGAGCAGCCGCTTCATCACACCGTGTGTGTTTCAGGTGTGGATGTGGTGCTGAACTCTCTGGCTGAGGAGAAGCTACAGGCGAGTATTCGCTGCCTGGCCAGACACGGGCGATTCCTGGAGATCGGCAAATTCGACCTGTCCAACAACTCCCCACTGGGTCAGTAGGAGGCCTGTGGCTCCTTTCATTCATTTAATCGACTGACAGATGTATAAAAGATAGTGAGTACATGTTCCTCTATGTACAGGAGAAACATCCCACTTGTCTCTCCTGCTAATCGTTAGTTGCAGAGGGGGGGAAAGCAGGAATAGCTGCCATTATATATAAAAAAAAAAAAAGAAAAGAATCAATTCATGAATTCATACACTTTAATCTCTCTCCCACTTTCCGGTGGATGTCCAGTTATACTAATAAAGGTTAAAAAGGCCCTCTTGTCCTTGTTAGCCAATTTAAATTGTGAATGGTTTGCATTCAACTAAATACTGAATATCTCCTAAACCCCAAGGTATTTGCATAATTTAAAAAGCTATAATATACAGAAAACCCTTGTGAATATAGATATTAAGTTCATATGTGTCAGTGGTATATTATTTTATCACAGTACACAGAAAAGGTAAAACATATTTAAAATAAATTAAAGTTTTCTTTTTTTTATATCGTAACTATAATAATGAATGCTTTTTAAATATATAACATAGCTCTATGTTAGGAATATATGTGCGAAGTTTGGGTTTGATTGAGTGAAGTTAAGTATTTGTAATTATTTTTGTTCAGGATTTTCGAGCGAACGTGTCTAACAATTTTAATCCTGAGTCAGAACTCAACGCAGTCAAATCTGAATAGAAGGATTTAGTCAGGATATATTATCTTCAATGTCCATCTTGAAAAGAACATCTGAGAGATTACATAATATATAATTAGTCTATGGTTTATCTCAGGGTGTAAGAAGGGTTGTTACTAATACTGTTAAAATAAAAATATTTCCCCATAAAAGACGCCGTGTCCTTGTGCTCTCTGCAGGCATGGCTCTGTTCCTGAAGAACGTGGCGTTCCACGGCATCCTCCTGGATGCTCTCTTTGAAGAGGGCAACCGGGAGTGGGAGGAAGTGTCCCAGCTGCTGAAGGAGGGCATTCTGGGAGGTGTAGTCCAGCCTCTGAAGACCACAGTGTTTGAGAGGGACCAAGTGGAGCAAGCGTTCCGATACATGGCTCAGGGCAAACACATTGGCAAGGTCCTCCTGCAGGTCAGTACCACATCAGGCCTTCAGCCTGTGAAGTCAGTGAGGGGACTCGAGTGTGTTCACGGAAAGACTTGAACTCAAGTCCTTGTTCATTAACCTTTTGGAAACCACCCTATTTTTAGGCCCTTTCCTCAAAAATGTCATACCAAACTAAAAAGGGTGTATCTCTGCAACCACTAGGGCTATTTGAATAATGTTGGTGTTATAATAAAAGGTACACATGTGAGATGTTGTTCAGATGTGTAAATATCAGTATATATGTTACTGGTTAAGAGTAAATGAAGATGATACACAGAAACAAATGAAAAGGTTTCAGGTCCACCAATAAAAAAAATCACTTTCAGGATGATTATTTCTTTGAAATGATGCAGCTGTAAGGTCCAACTCTAACCCAAATCATAGCACAATATGTGAACATTCTCTAACCCAAATCATAGCTCAATATGTGAACATTCTCTAACCCAAATCATAGCACAATATGTGAACATTCTCTAACCCAAATCATAGCTCAATATGTGAACATTCTCTAACCCAAATCATAGCTCAATATGTGAACATTCTCTAACCCAAATCATAGCTCAATATGTGAACATTCTCTAACCCAAATCATAGCTCAATATGAACATTCTCTAACCCAAATCATAACACAATATGTGAACATTCACTAACCCAAATCATAGCACAATATGTGAACATTCTCTAACCCAAATCATAGCTCAATATGTGAACATTCTCTAACCCAAATCATAGCACAATATGTGAACATTCTCTAACCCAAATCATAACACAATATGTGAACATTCTCTAACCCAAATCATAGCTCAATATGTGAACATTCTCTAACCCAAATCATAGCACAATATGTGAACATTCTCTAACCCAAATCATAGCTCAATATGTGAACATTCTCTAACCCAAATCATAGCACAATATGTGAACATTCTCTAACCCAAATCATAGCTCAATATGTGAACATTCTCTAACCCAAATCATAGCACAATATGTGAACATTCTCTAACCCAAATCATAACACAATATGTGAACATTCTCTAACCCAAATCATAGCTCAATATGTGAACATTCTCTAACCCAAATCATAGCACAATATGTGAACATTCTCTAACCCAAATCATAGCTCAATATGTGAACATTCTCTAACCCAAATCATAGCTCAATATGTGAACATTCTCTAACCCAAATCATAGCTCAATATGAACATTCTCTAACCCAAATCATAGCTCAATATGTGAACATTCTCTAACCCAAATCATAGCACAATATGTGAACATTCTCTAACCCAAATCATAACACAATATGTGAACATTCTCTAACCCAAATCATAGCTCAATATGTGAACATTCTCTAACCCAAATCATAGCTCAATATGTGAACATTCTCTAACCCAAATCATAGCACAATATGTGAACATTCTCTAACCCAAATCATAGCTCTATATGTGAACATTCTCTAACCCAAATCATAGCTCAATATGTGAACATTCTCTAACCCAAATATAACACAATATGTGAACATTCTCTAACCCAAATCATAGCTCAATATGTGAACATTCTCTAACCCAAATCATAGCACAATATGTGAACATTCAATATGTGAACATTCACTAACCCAAATCATAGGTTTAGAACAGAACATTCAGGCGAGGTCTCCAAAAGGAATTTATATTTAAAAGGAACCATATATTTTACTTGTATATTACTTATGGTGTTCAATACATCCAAATACAGCAGTTTTATATAACAATCGCTCAGTCTTCCTCCCTAGGGGGGGATTGGTTTCTAAAGGCAAATGAAAAGTGTCGTCATTCCCTTCACATAATTGTTCTGTGACGATGACGACTGCGTCTCTCTTCAACAGGTCTGTCAGGAGGAGAGCGGCTCAGCGGTCCAAACGGCTCCCCCTTTGTCTCTTCCAGCCATCTGCCGCACCTTCTGCCCGCCCTCCCACGCCTACATCATCACCGGTGGACTGGGCGGCTTCGGCCTGGAGCTGGCTCAGTGGCTGACGGAGAGAGGAGCCCGCAAGCTGGTGCTGACCTCCAGATCCGGCATCAGGAACGGTAAGGCCCACAGCTTTGAACCAACGAAGTCGCCCTGTGTTTGTGGCTTCCTGTAGATCAGTGGTTCTCAAACTGTGGGGCGCGCCCCTCTAGTGGGGTGCGAAGGTATTACAGGTGCGGCGCGGGAGGGGGGGAATGCAGATTCTTATTTTTATAACCCTTTAGTTGTTGTGTTAAACAGATATTAAGTGCAAAACTGGTTAATTGCAGCCACAATATGCAATTTAGTTTTCCAAATATTAGTTGTTGTTTTTTTGCAGATAGAACTTTATTTGCATTGTTCTAACACATTTTTATTTGTTTTTGTCTGATGGAGCAATCTGGTTTACTTGAAAGTGATTTCAATTTTTTTTTAACTTTTGTAATTGTTGCTAGGTTACCAGGCGAAGCGAGTGCGTGAATGGCAGAGTCGAGATGTGGAGGTGCTGGTGTCGACCAATGACGTCAGCACGCTGGAGGGAACCGAGCGGCTCCTTGCTGAGGCCGGATCTCTGGGCCCTGTGGGCGGCGTCTTCCACCTCGCCATGGTAACACAGCATCATTCCCACGCAGCTGCTTTCAGTGGCTTTCTGAACCGGAAATCTTAAATGTTGATGCAAATGTAGAAAATCCTGGCTATATACCGTAAAGGCCGGGTTACAAGCCGCTCCTACCTTCGGTGGTTGTCCTCGCTGTAGCAAGCTAGCGCTGCTGCTAGCTCCCCGCTGCTGCTGCTGCTACTGCCCACGTTCCCTCTGCCCGAGTCGGGCATCAAGCCGGGGCTGGTCCCACTACCTTCGGTGGTTGTCGGGGAACTAGCGAGAGATAGCGGAAGTTAGCGGAGCGTTAGCGGGGAACTAGCAGCAGCGCTAGCTAGCTACAGTGGGGAACTAGCGGGGACAACCACCGAACGTAGTAGCGGCTTGTAACCTGACTTTTACGGTAATGTTCAGAAGTCCATGGAGTAGTGAGACCGTCTAACCGTGCTGCACCCTTTCACGGTTAGCTTGTCGCTGAGCTTTCTGGGTATGTTGTGTTTCCTGCTGTGAGCTCTCTGAGCTTGTTTCAGGTAAACTTTGTCTGCATGACAAAATAATAAATGATTAAACATCAGTGTGTTAAAGCTGTTACAGGTATGGTTGAGATCCAATATTCACACAGATCAAAATACAGACTACCGTAAAAGCCGGGTTACGAGCCGCTCCTACCTTCGGTCAGTGTCCCGCTGTAGCAAGCTAACGCTGCTGCTAACTCCCCGCTGCTGCTGCTACTGCCCGCGTCCCCTCTGCCCGAGTCGGGCTACCTTCAGTGGTTGTCGGAACTAGCGGAAGTTAGCGGGGAGCTACAGCGGGGAACTAGCGGGGACACCCACCGAACGTAGTAGCGGCTTGTAACCCGACTTTTACGGTAATAACTTTTTCCCCACATAAAAATCCGAAATAGTGACTTTAATTTTAGCCACGCTAGCGTCGTGGCTTGATGGCTTGATGTCGGTCGGTCAGTCCACCGCTTTGGCGACTGATTGAAAGATCTCAGTAACTATTGGATGGATTTCCATTATTTGTGCGTCCATTCACAGTCTCATAGACGCCTCATGAAGCCTGCTGACTCGGCATATTTCAGTGGTTCAGACGCAGTGACTGAGGAGCAGCCTCACAGGCACTAGCATGGCTGTGAGCGCGTGGCTACATGAAAACAAGACCTGCTGTCTTCTCTGTAGTCTTTGACACTTTGCTGTTCACGTTTTGAATGTCACCGTACAGAATCATTCTCGGTACGTTACGGCACTGAGTGGAGACTGAGCTCTTAGACTGATTCCACTCAAACCTTCATCAGCACGTTTCTTTGTCGTTGTCAGGTGTTGAAAGACGGCATGCTGGAGAATCTGACTCCTCAGCTCTTCCTTGACGTGAACAAACCTAAATATGACGGCACCAGAAACCTGGACAAGTAAGGCTTCCGTTTGCACCGATAACTGAACCCGAGGACGCGGCTCGCCTCTGGATCTGGACTCACTCGTGTCTTTCCCCCTCCAGAGTGACGAGAGCCTCGTGTCCCGACCTCAGCCATTTCGTGGCCTTCTCCTCAGTCAGCTGCGGCCGCGGCAACGCCGGCCAAAGTAACTACGGTTACGCCAACTCGGCCATGGAGCGCGTGTGCGAGCGGCGCCGCCACGACGGCCTACCCGGCCTGGCGGTGCAGTGGGGTGCCATCGGCGACGTGGGCGTGGTGCTGGAGACCATGGGCGGCAACGACGCGGTGATCGGCGGCACCCTGCCGCAGCGCATCGCTTCCTGCCTGGAGGTGCTGGACCTCTTCCTGTGCCAGCAGCGGCCGGTGATGTCCAGCTTCGTACTGGCAGAGAGGGCGGCGGTAAAGAGCGAGGCGGGAAGCCGGAGAGACCTGGTGGACGCCGTCGCTCACATTCTCGGTAAGCTCGGTGAAGGAAGAGCAGGCCGGCTGTTCATGGAGGAGGAAGAGTTGAGTTTGAGGAAGCTGAGGGGGATTTTGACGGTGTACTGAGAGGAATCAGAGGGCTGAAGTAGGGCTGGGCGGTATGGCAAAAATTTCATATCACGGTATTTTGTAAGATTCTGGCGGTTTCACGGTATATCACAGTGTTTTTTAACGCATTCATTCATTGATGCTGAAAAGGACTATGAAACAGCTGTTCACCGCTCCCTGGCAACTGGCCAGCAGCTGTTTGTACGTTGGTACATAGAGGGTGTTAGGAAGCTAAACATGGAGGGACTTAGGACCCAGGGGAATGTAGGTGAAAAAAGAACGCAAGGGTCTGTCTCTTCCTGTTTTGTTTTTTTTATGTAGCGACAGAGTTTTTTCTTGTTGCGATAGTGGGCGAGCTTTACCCAGCATGCAGTTTGGCGGTGTAATTTTATAAATGTACAATTATTAGTGTTACAAATTGTTTGTCACAAATAGTTGTGTCGTGGTGTTTTACCTGTTAAAGAGCGTTAGTTGTGGGTTATTAATTGTTGTTATAAAGTTATAACCATGACTCGTAAATAAAAAGTCAAGTAATATAAATAAACAGTAATAAAAACGGTAAAGAAGAATACAATAGCAATATTAAATATACAGACGGAATTAAAAAAAGTATATAAAAGTACTTAAATGTATTATATATTGCACCAGATGAACGTAATTAAAGTGGCCAAAGTGATTAAAGTGTTATACGTGTTTGTGGTCTCAGCTTGTTATGCAGCCTGACAGCAGCGGGAAGGAAGGACTTTCGGTACCTCTCTCTCAGACGCCCTAAATGACGGTTCTAGACCATTCATTCATGTCACATCTCTGTTGGTCATAGAGAGAGAGAGAGGGGCTTTTATTTTTCATTCCTTGAGTTCTACCCAATCAGCCAGCAGAAGGTTCACCGTGTGCTTCTTCTCCTCTCAGGCGTGCGGGACGTGAACAGCCTGAACGCTGACGCCTCCTTGGCTGACCTGGGCCTGGACTCCTTGATGGGCGTTGAGGTTCGCCAGACCCTGGAGCGGGACTACGACATCGTCATGGCCATGAGGGAGATCCGGCAGGTCACCATCAACAAGCTGCGGGAGCTGGCCAACAGCAAGCCCAGCGGATCAAACGGTACGACTGAGAGCGCCTCCCGGGTTTTATTAGGATGAGTTTTTATTGTCTCTGCTTCTTCCAACTGTCCAGAATCTCAGGCCGCCGCAGCTAAGAGGGACGGCGTCCGCTCTTTGCTGGAGGCCGATCTGACCCAGATGCTGGTCGACCCCAGCGGCCCCACGGTGACGCCGCTCAACAAGGTCCAGAGCCAGGAGAGGCCGCTGTTCCTGGTCCATCCCATCGAGGGCTCCGTCTCCGCCTTTAAGACGCTCGCGCTCAAGCTGAGCGTGCCGTGCTACGGCCTGCAGTGCACCCAAGGTACCGCGTTAATAACACCAGGACATCACCGCGCTGCTCAGGAGCCGTCACAACAGAACTCAGTCCTAAATATCCTGCAGTCACAGATGATGTAACGCTTATTTTGGCACTGGTTATGTTTCTTTTGTTGATCACGACCACATTACCACAGAGCTTTTAAGTAGATGGTGACACACACACACACACACACACACACACACACACACACACACACACACACACACACACACACACAGAGGGCTGAGTGTTTTCATGGGAGTGTTTGTACGATGACCGAGCCGCTCTCTCCCCCAGCTGCCCCTCTGGACAGCATCCAGTCCCTGGCAGCCTACTATGTGGACTGTATCAGACAGGTCCAGCCAGACGGGCCGTATCGCATCGCCGGCTACTCCTTTGGTGCCTGTGTGGCGTTTGAAATGTGCGCCCAGCTTCAGACCCGCAATCTGCCTGTGGAGTACCTCTTTCTGTTTGATGGATCACACTCCTATGTGGCAGCGTACACGCAGGTGAGAGCACAGAGCTGACACACACACACACACACACACACACACACACACACACACACACACACACACAGGCAAATGAGAGTCAGTTTGATGAGATTTAGATTTTTCCGTCTGGGAATACCAGGGACGCTTATCAACTACCGTAAAAGCCGGGTTATACGCCGCTACTATCTTCGGTGGTTGTCCCCGCTGTAGCCAGCTAGCGCTGCCGCTAGCTCCCCGCTGTAGCCAGCCAGCTAGCGCTGTTGCTAGCACCCCGCTGCCGCTAGCTCCCTGCTAGCTCCCCGACAACTACCGAAGGTAGCGGGACCAGCCCCGGCTCGACCCCCGACTCGGGCAGAGGGGACGCGGGCAGCAGCAGCAGCGGTGAGCTAGCGGCAGAGCTAGCTGGCTACAGCGGTGAGCTAGCGGCAGAGCTAGCTGGCTACAGCGGTGAGCTAGCGGCAGCGCTAGCTGGCTACAGCGGGGAGCTAGCGGCAGCGCTAGCTGGCTACAGCGGGGAGCTAGCGGCAGCGCTAGCTGGCTACAGCGGGGAGCTAGCGGCAGCGCTAGCTGGCTACAGCGGGGAGCTAGCGGCAGCGCTAGCTGGCTACAGCGGGGAGCTAGCGGCAGCGCTAGCTGGCTACAGCGGGGACAACCACCAAAGATAGTAGCGGCGTATAACCCGACTTTTACGGTACACATTTTATTGCATTCGGTAGTTTAAGACAGAAATAAACCAAAGTGTGAACACTGATTTGATGTGTCGGCACACGGCAGAGTTAGAAGGAGAACATGTGCCTTTAATGGTGTGGAGTGGTCAAGTTAACGCACTCTTCTGTTTCCAGAGCTACAGAGCCAAGCTGACGCCCGGCAAAGAGTCTGAGGCTGAAACCGAAGCCCTGTGTGCCTTCATCCAGCAGTTCACCGGCATGGCGTACAACAAGGTAGACAACGCGGACACGCACACACACACACGCACACACACACACACACACTTGAGTCCGAGCTCCGGTTTAGGTCCTCGACTACACACAGGAAGTCTCTCAGTTTCCAGTTGGCATTGAAACTCTGATCAAACATTTGAATGGACTCCGATGGCAGCAGATTAAATGTGACATCCGTACATTTGCTAAGGGTTTGAATGAGTTTGGGTTTTCTTGTCTACCAGCATAATAAACTACTCTGTCAAGATGGATTCTTATCAGCATATCATGCGAAGGCTCTGCTTCTGCTCGTCCGTTCCTACCGTCTCTTCTGATTGCAGCTCCTGGAGACTCTCCTCCCGCTGCCGGACCTGGAGGCCCGCGTCGCCGCCGCGGTGGACCTCATCACCTCCAGCCACAAGAGCATCAGCCGAGACTCGCTGCACTTTGCGGCCACCGCCTTCTACTACAAGCTGAAGGCGGCAGACGGCTATGTGCCGGCGGCAAAACTTCGCGGCAACGTGACGCTACTGCGCGCCAAAACCAGCAGCGAATACGAACACAACCTGGGAGCCGACTACAAGCTGGGCGAGGTAACGACGCGCCGAGACGCACACGCGTGTGCAGGGTTCCCATGTTTACTGCAAGTGTAGACAAACGTGAACATTCAGTCACCCTGCACAGGCTAGATACCACACACACACACACACACACACACACACACACACCAGGGTTCTTATGGTCATGGAATATTAATATAGTACATTTACTCACTTTTTCATGTTTCCACCCAGACTTCACTAAATGTTTGCTCATGTGGGTTAAAGTCCTGATCCCATTGGTCAGGATGTGAACCCTGTGTCGTGTACCGCTGGTCAAAGATCTCATCCATAAGATGACTGCACAGTCCACCACTCTGAGCATCTACACATTTTTTTATTACATAGTTTGTGTGAAAATATACACTTTTTTGATTCTTCAAATATTACTGACTGCGCTGCGTCTCTCTTCAGGTCTGCGAGGGCGAGGTGTCGGTCCACGTCATCGAGGGAGACCACCGCTCCTTCCTGCAGGGGGAGGGGGCGGAGTCCATCAGCAGCATCATCCACCGCTCCCTGGCTGAGCCTCGGGTCACAGTGAGGGCCGACTAGACGCGTCCGCCCAAAACCCCCCACCTCCCACTAATATCACAACATTCCCAACCTTGTTTTATAGCGTGCGACTAATACACAGCACGTTTGCGCTCGGTGCCATTTTCTCCCTGACTCCCCCAAATGCACCTTACTGCACCTTTTTTTTTTTTTTTATCTCCTTGGTCAATTGAAGCAATGGACTCCCTCCCTGACCTGCCAGAGCGCCTAGCTGGTGTCTTCCTGTTTGCTCAGTGAAATGTGTTTCATTCAGCCTGGTGTGGATCAGTACAGCCCCATGTAATGACGAATTATTGCTTTATGCGTCACTGTTTACATGGGCAGTGTTCACGAGGAAGGATAGAGGCTGCATTAGGTACGCACACATTAATTGCTGCGTCAGCAAATGCTTTTAAACCAATTCAGAGATGAACTTTTATCCAATATTAACATGTCTAGACTGTAATAGAATATCGTACACAGCATGCTCCACCTGTACTCCTAACACCTAAAGAACTAGGAAATAATGTAGCTTAGCATAGCACGACAGGCCGACTCCTGCTCAGCGATGCACAGTCAGCTGTTTGTCGCGCTGCTAGACGGGGTTATTTCATGACGGTCCACAAGCTCTGCTCATGTAGACGTGTGGCTGCTCTCTGTATCCACACACACACACACACACACGCACACGCACACGCACACACACACACACACACACCACACACACACACACACTGGTTAAATTACTCCTGACCTGGCACGTCTGCATACGTTGTGATTGGTAATATGACCATGTGGAGTTTGTTTTATTTTAATTATGTATTTATTATTTGTTTATTTTGTCCAAAAGGAGTTTGTTTACCTGTGCGCAATCCCACCGTGTAGTTTTTATTCTTTGCTCGTTTGTTTGTGTTCATCGTCTTCGAAGCAGGAACTGTTGTTCTGGTCTCCTGAGCCGAACCAAAACTCACCCAAAATAAGGAAAGCTTCTAAAAAAAACAACCTTGTGCTTCATGCGGTGCAGCTGTAAACGCGGTATGTCATGAAAAACAGTGTTTTCACAATGTGGTATAATTAAGAGTATTACTGAATGACCTCTATAGATCATGCTGATCTATAAAATAGATGCTGTTTACAGGATATGGGGAAACTTTTTTTAATTTAGGGTTGTAAAGAATTATCAATACCGCAAAAATACCCTGTTACTAATCCAATGTAATTATTAATGTTTTTAACCAACGGTTACTATTATTATCCTGCAGTAATTCCACTAACACTTCTAGAAAGGAAGATGTGTCATTCGCCAGACAGGGGACTTGTTCCAGGGCTCACTCATGGGCAAACCACAGCAGTCTGATAGGGGACTGGTCCAGGCCCAGTGCTCCCAGCTGACAAATGACCGACTCCTGTGACAACGCAGGGTGTTGTGAAGGCGAGGACTGGCGACCGACCGCACAGGGTTTAGTTCCCCGGAGCGATGCTCGGGATAGCTTTGGTGCCTAAGGGTGTCGGTAAATGTTGCATCCTTTCCCCAAATGAGCATTTAGGTTGTGAATGACTACTGCGTTGTATGTGGACATAACTGATGTGAACTTTCCTGGGATCTTTACCTGAAGAGCCGTCTCTGACTCCAATGACCCTCACTGCACAGCAGCACGGCCCACCTGACCTCTGAGACCTCGGATCTGGTCTATGAAGAGTCGGCTGACTCCAGGCTGATGTGCTGATGTCAGTGAAAAGGAGAAGGAAGGGACAGTATGCTCATCTCTCGTGTTGTAATATTTCCAGTGTGTATTGTTATGACTAATAAAGGTCTCTCGCTAATCACTTCATTCTGACTATTTTGTGTTTTGTCATAAAAATCTACAGAAACAAATGTGAGGTAATAATGTCTTATATCCCATAAGAGTGTTTACTTTTCAGTCACCCCGTCTCAGGGTTCTGACGCTCATGGAAAACCTGGAACAGTCATGGAGTTTTAAATGGTTATTTCCAGGCCTGGAAAAGTGCTTAAAGAAAATTAAATCCCTCAAGTTTAGTAAAAGTCATGTAAATGTGTTATATTCATGTGTTCATGACGTTCATTTACGCTGAGTTTGAAATAATGAATATGCTTTGAAAAGAGACTCAAAATATAAGCAGGCATACATACAGGCATCTATATAAATGTTTATTCTTTTAATCAAACTATTGTCTCATTCATTTGAGTCATTTAAGGTTTACTGTATGCTTTGTGTTCTCATTGTTAGTTTAAATACTACATTTACTCACTTTTTACTGTTTACACCCAGATTTCACTAAATGTTTGTAATGGACGTTTGGTTAAAGTCATGGAAAAGCATTGGTCATAATGTGTATGAACCCTGCCGTATGTGTGAGGGACAGGATGGGACTTACAGGAGGAGGAACCTTCTCGACTTTATAATAAAAGTTATGGTAGCATGAAGTCATATCTCAGGAAAGAGTAGTTTATAATTCAAGTCATATTTGGGAATTAAAGGTTGAAGGAAAGGATTGGAAGTAAAGAAGTAAGAAATGTGTCAAACTGAAGAAACAGTTTAGTATTTAGTTTCCACTATTATTATATACAGGGTGTTATCAAAAGATGTCCTTAGATGGGATTGGATCTGATCGAGTCTTGACGGTAGAGTGACTCTTCATAGTTACAGCGCGGGAAAATACGTTGAAGACGTTTAATCACTTTCCAACACTTCCACTACTCCTCCAGCACCTTGTACTTCTCCAGTGTGTACACAAAACCTCCGGTGTAACAGGCCATAGTAAACCCTCAGTCCGGACTATACCCGGGATTAAAGGGGCCTAGGCTAAATTATACCCCGGGTATATTATGGCCTATAGATTATACCCGGGTATATTAAGGCCTATAGATTATACCCGGTTATATTATTATTTTATATTTTATATAGCCCAACATCACAAATACAAGTTTGCCTCGGAGGGCTTTACAATCTGTACACATAACATCCTGTCCCGGGACCTCACATCGGATCAGGAAAAACTCCCCTAGAAAGATAGTAAAAACCCTTTCACAGGGAAAAAAGGGAAGAAACCTGAGGGAGAGCAACAGAGGAGGATCCCTCTCCCTGGATGGACAGAAGCAATAGATGTCATGTGACCAGAATGAATAGCGTAGTTACAGCACATTCAATGAATATGACAGAAATTATTCATATAATGAGTATTAGGCATGGTCCATGATCCTGATAATCCATGAAGCAGAAGGCGGTAGAGAGGAGGGGGGCATCAGAAGGGCCATGGCAGCAGGTAGGACCGGTTCCAGGCAGCCATGAATCCATGGAAAAAGAAAGTAGAGTTAGTAATGTGCATTGAAGAGACAATAGTTTATCCAGATGGAGAGAAAGAAGAGGAGAGGAGTAGTGAAAGAGGAAGAGAAGAGGAGCGAAAGAGGAAGAGAAGAGGAGCTCAGTGTATCCTAAGATATCCCCCAGCAGTCTAGGCCTATAGCAGCATATCTAGGGGCTGGACCAGGGCACACCTGAGCTCGATAACTGAAAGCTCTAACCCCCAACCTACTTTTTAAGACTCTGGGAACCACAAGTAACCCTGCATTCAGTGAGCGTAACGCTCTGGTGGGGTAATATGGCACTATAAGCTCCTTAAGATATGATGGTGCATCACCAGTTAAGGCTTTATAGGTGAGGAGGAGGATTTTAAATATGATTCTCGATCTTACAGGAAGCCAGTGGAGAGCAGCTAGTACAGGAGTAATGTGATCTCTCTTCCGAGTCCTTGTTAGTACACGAGCTGCAGCATTCTGGATCAACTGGAGAGACCCAAGGGACTTTCCGGAGCAGCCTGATAATACGGAGTTACAGTAATCCAGTCTTGAAGTAACAAATGCGTGGATCAATGTTTCTGCATCGCTTTGAGACAGGATGTGCCGGATCTTTGAGATGTTCCGTAGGTGAAAAAAGGCAGTCCTTGAGATCTGTTTCACGTGGGAGCCAAAGGATAGGTCCTGGTCAAAAATAACTCTGAGATTCCTTACTGTGGTGGTGGATGCCAGAGCGATGCCATCTAGAGAAACCATATCGTCAGATAATTGATTTCTGAGGTGTTCTGGGCCGAGTAGAATAACTTCAGTCTTGTCCGAGTTCAGCAGCAGGAAGTTGCAGGTCATCCAGGTCTTGATGTCTTTAAGACACGCTTGAAGTTTAGCGACCTGGTGGATTTCATCTGGCTTGATTGACAGATATAGTTGAGTATCATCGGCATAACAGTGAAAGTCTATGGAGTGTTTTCTGATAATATTGCCTAAAGGAAGCATATATAAGGTGAATAAAATTGGTCCAAGCACAGAACCTTGTGGAACTCCATGACGAACGGCGGTGGTCATCGAGGCCTCATCGTTTACAAATACAAACTGAGATCTATCTGATAAATACGACTTAAACCAGCTTAATGCTGTACCTTTAATACCAATCGACTGGTCTAGTCTCTGTAATAAGATGTCATGGTCAATGGTGTCGAATGCTGCACTAAGGTCTAACAGGACAAGAACAGAGACAAGTCCCCTATCTGATGCAACTAGAAGGTCATTAGTAATTGTCACTAGTGCTGTCTCTGTGCTATGATGCTTTCTAAATCCTGACTGAAACTCCTCAAATAAACTATTCTTATGTAAAAAGTCACACAACTGATTTGCGACTACCTTCTCCAGTATCTTAGAGAGGAAGGGAAGGTTAGAGATAGGTCTGTAGTTAGCCAACACCTCTGGATCCAGGGTGGGCTTTTTAAGAAGAGGTTTAATTACAGCTACTTTAAAAGACTGTGGTACATGACCCATTAGTAAAGACCCATTTATAATATCTAGTAGAGAGGTGCTAATTAAAGGTAAAACTTCCTTAAACAGCTTAGTCGGAACAATGTATATCCCTCAAGACAGATTATACCCCCATGATATCAGTAGTGTTGAGTGATATACACAAGAATTACTTAATTTTTCAACATTTTATTGGGGGTTCAGCTTTGTCAGGTAAGTTAAGTGAGAAAGCTAACTGACTTAAATCTTAAAACTCTAAAACATAGACTTTTATTACTTCAACCAGAAAAAGAACAAATATTAGACTTTCACAAAGATCAAAGATTACTACGTCCTGAAACTTCAACTTCTAAGACTAGCAAGTCCTCGCTACAATATAAATGTTCAAAGTTAAACACTGATAACAACATTAAAACATCCACAAAGATCAAATATTACTACCACACTTCTCAGTGTTACTCGTTAAAATAAAAGCACATACCCAAAAACATAATGCTAACATGGCTATGTTGAGCTAAAAATAGCCTGATGACAGTTTTGACTGAATGGCAATAACGAACGTCACACCCCTTCCCTGGCTAGCTAACGTTAGCTAACTATCAAGATTACCTGACATTATGATCCAATGTTAGCTAACTATCAAGATTACCTGACATTATGATCCAACGTTAGCTAACTATCAAGATGACCTGACATTATGATCCAACGTTAGCTAACTATCAAGATTACCTGACATTATGATCCAACGTTAGCTAACTATCAAGATTACCTGACATTATGATCCAACGTTAGCTAACTATCAAGATGACCTGACATTATGATCCAACGTTAGCTAACTATCAAGATTACCTGACATTATGATCCAACGTTAGCTAACTATCAAGATGACCTGACATTATGATCCAACGTTAGCTAACTATCAAGATTACCTGACATTATGATCCAATGTTAGCTAACTATCAAGATGACCTGACATTATGATCCAACGTAAGCTAACTATCAAGAGTACCTGACATTATGATCAAACGTTAGCTAACTATCAAGATTACCTGACATTATGATCCCTATCGGAAGGACTGGCCCTGCCTGGAGGGGTATAGTCTGGCCTAGGCTATTTTACACCGGTATAGTTTGAAATGTCTTTTACTTGTATTCCCTCTATTTGTCCAATCCGAGAGTTGGCCATGTTTTTGTCTTTAACTTTGAACTTTAACATTTAACAGTGTGTTTTCATTCATTAAAGTGTTTGACACATTTTGGTGAACGTCAGCGTTCAGTTGTACTTAGCTCCGCCCCCTCGTGGCACTTCTGGTTTAAAAAACCAAGATGGCTACGGACATCGTGGCAAACTCGAGGCTTCAAAGTCGTTGTAATCCACAAACTAGGTGGCGATATCACGGTGACTCCGCCCACTTCTTCAGTCCAGTCTGTGGTTTGGAATCTGTATTATTCTCCTTACCTACAAAGCCTTAACTGGTGATGCACCATCATATCTTAAGGAGCTCATAGTGCCATATTATCCCACTAGAGCGTTACGCTCACTGAATGCAGGGTTACTTGTGGTTCCCAGAGTCTTAAAAAGTAGTTTGGGGGCTAGAGCTTTCAGTTATCGGGCTCCTCTTCTGTGGAATCAGCTTCCACTTTCAGTCCGGGGGGCAGACACAGTCACCTCATTTAAGAGTAGACTTAAGACTTTCCTCTTTGTTAGCGCTTATAGTTAGGGCTGTCATGGCCCTGCTGATAGAACCAGTCCTACCTGCTTCCATGGTCCTGCTGATGGAACCGGCCTGGAACCGGTCCTGCCTGCTGCCATGGCCCTGCTGATGGAACTGGCCTGGAACCGGTCCTGCCTGCTGTCATGGCCCCGCTGATAGAACCAGTCCTGCCTGCTTCCATGGCCCTGCTGATGGAACCGGCCTGGAACCAGTCCTGCCTGCTGCCATGGCCCTGCTGATGGAACCGGCCTGGAACCAGTCCTGCCTGCTGCCATGGCCCTGCTGATGGAACCGGCCTGGAACCGGTCCTGCCTGCTGCCATGGCCCTGCTGATGGAACCGGCCTGGAACCGGTCCTGCCTGCTGCCATGGCCCTGCTGATGCCCCCCTCCTCTCTACCTCCTTCTGCTTCATGGATCGTGGATTATCTGGATCATGGACCATGCCTACTACTCATTATATGAATAATTTCTGTCATATTCATGTAATGTGCTGTAACTCTGTTACGTTGTTCATTCTGGTCACATGACATCTATTGCTTCTGTCCATCAGGAGAGGGATCCTCCTCTGTTGCTCTCCCTCAGGAGAGCAACTCCCTCAACAGGAGATTAAAAGCACCCAGAACAGCATTGGTACCTTCTGCTGCAGTAATACAACATATTTAAAATTAGCATCCAATCAAAAATCCTTAAAAAATAAAATATTTAATAAATATTCAATAAAATATAAGTGTAATTTATTTGATATTATTAGATTTTGTTTTATTGTCATGCACAGATAACAGAGTTACTCTGCACAATGTTTAGCTGGGTCCTCCTAACACACAACATTACAATAAACTTAAGGTAAACAAAATAAGGCACAAAATATAGTAAGAGTTAATTGCACTCTGTTTATTGTTAAATGTTTATTGTTAAATGTTAAATGTTATGCATCTCCCGCCAGGACAAATTCCTTGTATGTGAAAACATACACGGGAATAAATGGTTCTGATTCAGCGCGCAGTCTGAGGGTGTAATTACAGGGTTTGACCTGTGGGGTCGCTGCTGCGCCACGCAGCGTCTCGGCAGCCGGAAACAGGAAGAAGACGCTGCAGAAGAAGAAGAAGAAGAGGAAAAGAAAGAATAACAACAACACCGACATGGCTGCCGACAGTGACGTGAGTTTCTTTAGCCGAGGCGCGTCATCAGCGTGTCGTCTCGCGCCTTAACGTGTCTCTCTCTTGCAGCCCGAGTCCGAGGTGTTCGAGATCACCGACTTCACCACCGCGTCCGAGTGGGAACGGTGAGCGGGTCGGTCTCTGTGACGAGCGGAGACCCGGTACACTCTGTCAGTTATGGCCCCAGGACACGGACACGGACACACGCACGCACGCACGCACACCCGATCAGCTGATCGGTGACAGCTCTCTGAGTCCCTGTGTGTTGGAGCGCACCCTTAAAACATCATCTATTCTAGATGGAACATAACCTGCTGTGTGCTGCAGTGGAAGATCCCTACAGACCACTACAGACCACTATAGACTCCTACAGACCCCTACAGACCACTATAGACCCCTACAGACCACTACAGACTCCTACAGACCTCTACAGGCCACTATAGACCCCTACAGACCACTATAGACCCCTACAGACCACTACAGACTCCTACAGACCTCTACAGACCACTATAGACCCCTACAGACCACTATAGACCCCTACAGACCACTACAGACTCCTACAGACCTCTACAGACCACTATAGACCCCTACAGACCACTATAGACTCCTACAGACCCCTACAGACCACTATAGACCCCTACAGACCACTACAGACTCCTACAGACCCCTACAGACCACTACAGACCACTATAGACTACTACAGACCCCTACAGACCACTACAGACCACTATAGACTCCTACAGACCCCTACAGACCACTATAGACCACTATAGACCACTATAGACCACTACAGACCACTATAGACTACTACAGACCTCTACAGACCACTACAGACCAATATAGACTACTACAGACCACTATAGACCACTACAGACCACTATAGACTACTACAGACCTCTACAGACCACTACAGACCAATATAGACTACTACAGACCACTATAGACCACTATAGACCACTACAGACCACTATAGACTACTACAGAACTCTACAGACCACTACAGACCAATATAGACTACTACAGACCCCTACAGACCACTACAGACCACTATAGACTACTACAGACCACTATAGACCACTACAGACCACTATAGACTACTACAGACCTCTACAGACCACTACAGACCACTATAGACTACTACAGACCCCTACAGACCACTACAGACCACTATAGACTACTACAGACCACTATAGACCACTATAGACCACTACAGACCACTATAGACTACTACAGACCTCTACAGACCACTACAGACCAATATAGACTCCTACAGACCTCTACAGACCACTACAGACCACTATAGACTCCTACAGACCTCTACAGACCCCTGCAGACCTCTACAGGCCCCTACAGACTCATACAGACCCCTACAGACCACTATAGACTCCTACAGACCTCTGCAGACCTCTGCAGACCACTATAGACTCCTACAGACCTCTACAGACCACTATAGACTCCTACAGACCTCTGCAGACCTCTACAGACCCCTACAGACTCCTGCAGGCCCCTACAGACCACTATAGACTCCTACAGACCACTATAGACTCCTACAGACCACTACAGAGCCCTGCAGACCTCTACAGGCCCCTACAGACTCATACAGACCCCTACAGACCACTATAGACTCCTGTAGACCTCTACAGACCACTATAGACTCCTACAGACCACTATAGACTCCTACAGACCACTATAGACTCCTACAGACCTCTACAGAGCCCTGCAGACCTCTACAGGCCCCTACAGACTCATACAGACCCCTACAGACCACTATAGACTCCTGCAGACCCCTACAGACCACTACAGACTCCTGCAGGCCCCTACAGACCACTATAGACTCCTGCAGACCTCTACAGACCACTACAGACTCCTGCAGGCCCCTACAGACCACTATAGACTCCTGCAGACCTCTACAGACCTCTACAGACTCCTGCAGACCACTATAGACTCCTGCAGACCCCTACAGACCCCTACAGACCACTATAGACTCCTGCAGACCCCTACAGACCACTACAGACTCCTGCAGGCCCCTACAGACCACTATAGACTCCTGCAGACCTCTAC
This sequence comes from Myoxocephalus aenaeus, assembly GCA_038501785.1. Classification (NCBI taxonomy): domain Eukaryota; kingdom Metazoa; phylum Chordata; class Actinopteri; order Perciformes; family Cottidae; genus Myoxocephalus; species Myoxocephalus aenaeus. The sequence goes on from JBAMJR010000271.1 coordinate 654,979, forward strand.
AGACCACTACAGACTCATACAGACCCCTACAGACCACTATAGACTCCTGCAGACCCCTACAGACCACTATAGACTCCTGCAGACCTCTACAGACCTCTACAGACTCCTGCAGACCACTATAGACTCCTGCAGACCTCTACAGACTCCTGCAGACCACTATAGACTCCTGCAGACCCCTACAGACCCCTACAGACTGCACCGTGTCAGTCTGAATGTGTGCATGTCTCTTCTCCTATCAATCAGCTGGTTGCATCAAATCCTCTTCCAGAGTCTAACTAGAACTCGTAGTTGTAGTGTAGCATTGTAAGCTCATACTGGTCTTGAACCAGGATTCCCAGGATTGAGCGCCAGCGGAGGGCTTTGGGTGTACTTGCATTATTATGCTACTATATTAACATATCAGTGGCATAGCGTGGTCTTAAAGTGACAGTAACAACAACAATATAAATCATCCAACAAAAGTACAAAACCATTGTGTTACTTTATTCTGCATTAAATATTGACTCGGCAGACATTTATTTAAATGGGAATGTTGGAGAGTATTCCTGAAAACCAAAGAACAGACTTCTGTGTTTCTCCAACCAGTCCCTGCTGCTGACGGCTCATTTCATCTCCTTTCAGGTTCGTGTCCAAAGTGGAGGAAGTGCTGAACGACTGGAAGCTGATCGGGAACTGTGCAGGAAGCTCCACCCCAGAGAAGGTATTGTCCTCGTCCGTGTTTAGCTGGAGACCAGCAGCTCCGTGCCCGTCCCTCTGAGCAGGGATCTTACTTGTAAATGTGTTCTATTCATGTGTTCATAAACAGGATGAACCGCTACCTTGTGGTTTCAGGACGACCACTCTCCCCACGAACATGAGAACTTCACATAGTACAAAAGTACAACGTCCACAGACATAAAGCGTCATTAATAAATACATGGAGAAATGCTGTACCTTCGTGGAAATGCTTAGTTACGCCGTTAACAGGTTACGCTGCGCGACTCAACGGTTCTTGGAATTTCGCTAAAAGCCTCCGTGAGATCTCTGTGAGGTCTTTTCTGCTGTTACAGAAAATACTGTAGATCTCAGCTCAACATTGAGCATTAATTGAGAGCCGTATCAAATCTACAACCCCTGTTAAAACATATGTGTAGAGGAAAGCAGCTCTGCTCCACTGACAACCTGATGCTCACACATCTCACTCATTCTGTTTGCACAGGTTGAACGTTATTGTTATTATCTTGAAAATATATTCATGTAAAACAGGTTATTTGGAGCCATAATAAGTATTTTTTTTTGCCAGATATTAGTTATTTTTTGCAGAGATATAACTTTATTTGCAATGTTTTAACAAAGTGATTGCACATGTTATTAGTTTTTGTCTGATGGAGCGATCTGGTTTACTTGAAAGGGATTTACATTTTCTTTATTCTATTATTTGAAAAAGCACGGATGGAGGAGTCACAAAAAGTTGGACCATTTTGTTACCATGTTGTTGGGGCGGTGGGGCGCGAACATTTGGGGCCTGACAGAAAAAGTTTGAGAACCACTGGTTTAAATACTAAATTTTCTCACTTTTTCATCTTTACACCCAGATTTCCCTAAATATTTGGTCATGGAAATTTGGTGAAAAGTCATGGAAATTTGGTTTAATGGAAATTTGGTGAAAAGTCAGGATGCGTTTGAGCCCTGGGTGTGACGCTCCGTTGCTCCGTCACAGGGGGAGTTCACCAGCGGCTCCTGGGGAGAGAAGTCTCAGGACATTCAGTTTGCTGACTTTAAGTTCCACATCACGCATCACTTCCTGAAACAAGAAAGTGAGCAGGACAATGGGAAGGACCAGCTGGAGGAAGGTACGCGTGTCGTGACCTGGAGGTTAATGACGAGTCGACGTCTCTGCACACAATTCATTATTTTAAATGTGTTCATAATTCATCCCTCTCTCAATGCGTGTGACCTCTTGTTCTGGTGTCCAGATGCCTTCCCCGTGGCCATGCAGGACCTTCTGTGTATGAACAACGACTTCCCTCCTCGAGCCCACTGTCTGGTCAGATGGTGAGTTCCATCAGGCATTATGTTTTCATGTGTTGACTAAGACTAAATATGTGTGAATACCACGCGTCAGAGGTTCAAACCAGTGGCGTCCCTAGGCTAAAACATCCGGGGCTAAAGCCCCGGATGTTTTTTAATTAGCCCCGAATATTAATTTGAAAAAAAAAAAAAAAAAAAAAAAAAAAAAAAAAAAGTGGTTAACACCTCCAGGTTGCACGTGACGTCATTCACCCAAAACAGCGGCGACAGGCAGCAGGCGCACTTGACAACGGCAAGCTGCTGTCTTTGGGTAGTACAACAAGATGTCGCAAAAAAAGATTTCAATGTTTTTCCCCCCAAAGGTGGTCAGGAATCAAAGAGGTAATGGGAATAGAAATTATGTAAAAATGTATAATTTCAAAAAGAGTGTTGCAGCTGGAACTACTAGAGGGATGTAGCTGCTAGTTGATATTACATGGAAAAAACACGTTCTGTTATTATTAGCATCTGTCTGTAAATGTAATTGTAGTGTGTGAGAATTGTGTACCTAAAAATAATTAAGCTTGGGCTTCTTCTGGAGGGGAAAGTAGCTAAAGTTAATGTTAGGGTATAACGTCGAACCATCCTGTTTATTTTCTTTTTCATGCATGATAGCAGCTAGCTAGCAGACAGGGATCCTGCACAGCCTGCCTCTTTTACTGTTGTGTTAAATGGAAAAACAATGTGTTGTTACCTAGCTAGCTAATGTCTGTACATGGGTGCAAACTAAATTCAAAATGGGTCATTCGTTTGATGATCTGTGTTCTTAACATCATTCAACACACTTTTTCTCAGATGATGATAATCAAGATTGCCCTGCCGCTGCTGGTTTGGGCATGTGAAAATGCCATAAGTTAGCGGCAACTTTGCTCATAATTATTTGTATTAATTGCAATGGGATACCAATATTGACTAGGCTATACGTACATTAATAAATAAGCTATCAAATATTATGTTTACATTTAATTTTCAGATATGATAGCAGATAGGGATGTGTTCAGGGATCCTGCAGCAGACCAAAGGGAGGACAATGAAAGAGCAGGTACCTATAGGCTATGTGGAGAATGTCTCTATACAGTATTGAACATTTAAAAAAATAAAATAATAATAATAAATTTTTAGAATTTCATTCTAGAAAGTCATTTTTCAGTAGCCCAGTTAGGTTTTACATTTGTAAAAGCAATAATAGGATTATCAGAATCAGCTTTATTATATAATTTAATTTAATATTTAATTCACAGTAGGCAATGGCTTAACATTATTTTGTACGTTTTCAGAAATGAGAACAGATTCAGCAGACAGAGGTGCTACCAGTGATGCTGCTGACGAGAGCGAGGACAATGCTTGTGCAGGTACCTGTAGTAGTGTAGGCTATGTAAAGATTAATCAATAGCTCATTGGCTTTGGAACTAAAATGTGAGTGAGGCCATAGCTTTATTTTCTCTCTTTCCCCCCTTTTTGGCAATGCAGATGATTCGAGCTCAGGGAGCACAGGGAGCCTGTTAGGCAAGAATGATTTAGGGACGCGAGAAACGGGGCCAAAGCAACCCAGACTGTCACTGGACCAGTACCCCTCGACCAGTTTTGGGAAGCAGCAACGGTCTTTCCAGAAGCAATGGTTTGATTCGTTTGACTGGCTAGAGTATTCTCAAAGCCGAAATTCTTCGTCCTGCTTCTCGTGTAGGCTCTTTGGTAAACTCAACCTTAGAGCAAACAAAGATGCTCTCCTCAACACGGAGGGCTTTAAGAACTGGAAAAGGGCCTTGGATAGCTACAGAGAGCATGAGGCAAGTGCTGTCCACAAGTCATCTCTCCTAGCCTGGAAAAATTATAGAGCTACACTAACAGAAGGTGATGTTGTTGACCAAATGAATGTGGGAAATGTTGCCCAGATTAATGAAAGGAGGGAGTACATGCGGCGTATTGTGGCAGTCACTAGCTTTTTAGGCAAACAAGGGATCGCTTTCCGGGGTCACTGTGAAAAAGCTGCCAGTGATAATCAGGGGAACTTTTTAGAAGTTATGAAGCTATTGGAAAGATTTGACCCCTTCCTCCAAAATTATCAGGCCCCTTCCCATTCTACATACCTTGCTCCTAACTCGCAAAATTGCATGATAAAATGTTGCGCTGATGCAGTCACGGCAAGCATAGTGGAAGAGATCAAGACATCCAAAATGTATGCAGTGATGGCAGATGAGGCAAGAGATGGCCATGTAGAACAGCTTGCTGTCTGTGTCCGCTATGTCACAGCTGATGGCACAGTTAAAGAGCGCCTGCTTGAACTTTGCAACCTTCAGGGATTCAATGCAGAGTCAATCACAAATGCGATTGAACAAGTATTGGAATCAAATGGCCTGAATGACCTCCTTTGTGTTGCCCAAGCTTACGATGGAGCGTCCGTTATGAGTGGTTCAATTAGTGGTGTTCAAACCCGCTTTCAAGAGAAACATCCAGAAGCTGTGTACATTCACTGCTATGCTCACAAACTGAACCTGGTTCTCTGCCACACATGTAAGGCTGTGCAAGAAGCCAGTGAACTCTTTGAAACACTAGAGAGTGTATATAGATACTTCAGTGTATCAATTGTAAATCATCAGAAATTCTCTGATGTCCAGAAGCTCCTGGGCTTGGGAACAAGCGAACTTGTCCAGCTGTCTAAAACCCGATGGGCATGTCAGCTTAAGTCAGTAAAAGCGATGCTTGACAATCTGCAAGCTGTCTTGAAGTGCCTGGAAGAGAGTGCAACACCTCTAGGTGTCGGACTACTGTCGAAATTGTCCAGGCTTTCCACTGTCTATCTGCTAGTCATGTTCAGGAGTATGCTGTCAACTACAGAGGGGCTGCACGTGTACCTCCAGAAGGATTCTGTGAACTTGGCCCAGGCAACAGTCTTCAAAGATGCGGTGCAAGACACACTAAAATCCATGCAAACGGATGAAATGGCAGACAAGCTATTCAATGAAGCAAAAACCATTTGTGCTGCCAATAATATACCCCAGAGCCTAACTGGTCGCAGACACAAGCAGAGGAGAATGGAGGACTTCACTGTAGAGTCCACCTTGGGTGCAAGGGTTCAACTGGACACAGAAGACCAACTGAAGCAATGCCTGTTCTATCCATGCCTTGACCGTATGCTAGCCGAGCTGAACAGCCGGTTTTCTGATGTGGGAGCAGGACTTATGAAAGGCATCCAAGCTTGTAACCCAGCGTCCGATGACTTTTTCTCTGAGGATTCCCTAGACCTCATTGCGACACAATACAAAATGTCAGTGAAAAAAGAGGAGATCCTAGTAGCAAAACAGTTCATTACCAGACAGAAGAGAGAAGGTGCCGTGTCAGACATGGGCAGTATTTACAAGCTTCTTCACCCAGATATGTTCCCCACCTTGAGTCCAGTGCTCCAAGCAGCTTTGACAATACCTGTCAGTAGTTGCACTTGTGAGCGTTCATTCAGCGTATTGCGCCGTCTCCACACCTGGCTAAGGAGAACAATGGGCCAGGACAGGCTACATCATTTGGCTATGTTGGCTATCGAGAAGGATGTCCTTTGTGGCTTAGATCATGGTGACGTCATTGACCGGTTCGCCCAAGCCACACCAAGGAGATACGCACTTATGCATAAAGGACCAAAGAAATGAGGAAGAAACAGATAGCAACTGAGAATGAAGAAAGGCAAGTGTAGAGTGAAAGTAAAAAGTTACAAACAAGAAATGAACAAAGACAGTAGATGTAGACTAAGAGTTAATGCAGAGACCTAATTGTACATGATGACTGAAGAAAGAAGTAAAGTCAAGTGTAGAGTGCAAGTTAAGACAGATATACTGTACAAGACAAATGTTTAAAGTAAAACTAAAGACAAATGAATGTAAAACAATGTAAACACTGTACATGACAAGATGCATGGTTCATTAAACATCTCAATGTTTACTGTTGCTGAATGGTTGCTGTTGGTATGTTCAACATGATGAATGGGGCATTTTTGTGCCTGGGCTATTGAGGGAAGTTTGTGAAAATTGCTAGCCTATTTGGTATTAACTGGTAACCATGAAATGCCTCAATTCAATTCAGTCCAGAAGAGCAGGTACCTGTAGGGTATGTGGAGAGTGTTTCTATGTCTAAAAATTTCGCTGCTTCACTCTTCTGGGCTGAGCCCCAGATGTGTCAAAATCCTAGAGACGCCCCTGGTTCAAACTGGTGCTAAGAACAGACCCGGTGTGGAACGACGACTTGGTACACAGAACCATCTGAGAAGCCTCATTGGAAACGGTGTTGGAAAAGGGCAGGTGCTTTAAAAAAAGATGTGGCAGGTGATTGGATGAGCCATCTGTCAATCAAACTCTTCGGTTGAAGAGAGAAAACGTGTTTTCCGTCTAGAAAAGCCTCCCGTGTTCTCTTCTCTTCTTTCAATGTAGAAAGTTCTTAAGAGCTGATGCTAAAGCAGCAGCTACGCTAACCTCTTCAGGAGCCTAAGCCCCGCCCCTAGCTGCCATCCGCTCCTCACAGGACTCTGATTGGTCCGTGCTCTGGTTTACTGGACACAAACGCTTCGCTTGAAGCTCGACTAGCTGGCTCTACGTGTGCTGTGTGGTCTCCTGGCGTCGCGAGGAAGCCGCCGCAGTGCGAGGTCACTGAAGGAAAGCGCGCTGATGACGTTCTGCTGTAACTGTCACCGACAGGTACGGCATCCGAGAGTTTGTGGTCATCTCCCCTGGAGCCAACTGCGAGGCGATCATCAGCGAGTCCAAATGCAATCTGCTTCTCAGCTCCATCTCCATTTCTCTGGCCAACAGCGGCAGGTGAGTCGTGTCATATTCATGTGTTCATGTCGCTCATTTACGCTGAGTTTGAAATAATGAATATGCTTTTAAAAGAAAGACTCAAAATATCAGCAGGCATACATACATGCATCTATATAAATGTTTATTCTTTTAATCAAACTATTGTCTCATTCATTTGAGTCATTTAAGGTTTACTGTATGCTTTGTGTTCTCATTGTTAGTTTAAATACTACATTTACTCACTTTTTACTGTTTACACCCAGATTTCACTAAATGTTTGTCATGGACATTTGGTTTAAAGTCATGGAAATGTTGTTAAAAGTCATTGAAATTTGGTGAAAAGTCATGGAAATCCATTGGTCAAAATGTGTATGAACCCTGTGATGAGTCCTGGTTTGTGCGATGTGTGTGTCCACTCTGTTTTGTGAGGCGTCGGCGTGACTCGGTGTGTTCTTCCCGGTAATGCCCGCTCCTCTGCATCCCGTCTCCCAGCCAGGTGCCCATGTTCGTGCAGATCCAGCAGAAGTGGAGGCGGGTGTACGCCGGGGAGTGCCAGGGTCCAGGTGTGCGCACGGACTTTGAGATGGTCCACCTGCGCAAGGTGCCGAGCCAGTACAACCACCTGTCTGGCCTGCTCGACATCTTCAAGTCTAAGATCGTAAGTTTCTTCCATCGGCTCGCTTCATGAAATACATGACGCAACACTTTCCAGCTCATCCTGGGGATCCCGAGGCGTTCCAAGGCCAGCCGGGAGATATAATCCCTCCAGCGTGTCCTCGGTCTTCCCCGGGGCCTCCTACCAGTTGGACGTGCCTGGAAAACCTCTAATGGGAGGCGTCCAGGAGGCATCCTGACTAGATGCTGAACCACCTCAGCTGACTCCTTTAGACACGGAGGAGCAGCGACTCGACTCCAAGCTCCTCCTGATGTCCGAGCTCCTTACCCTATCTCTAAGGCTGAGCCCTACAGAGGAAACTCATCTCCTTACTCTATCTCTAAGGCTGAGTCCTACAGAGGAAACTCATCTCCTTACTCTATCTCTAAGGCTGAGCCCTACAGAGGAAACTCATCTCCTTACCCTATCTCTAAGGCTGAGCCCTACAGAGGAAACTCATCTCCTTACCCTATCTCTAAGGCTGAGCCCTACAGAGGAAACTCATCTCCTTACCCTATCTCTAAGGCTGAGCCCTACAGAGGAAACTCATCTCCTTACCCTATCTCTAAGGCTGAGCCCTACAGAGGAAACTCATCTCCTTACTCTATCTCTAAGGCTGAGCCGTACAGAGGAAACTCATCTCCTTACCCTATCTCTAAGGCTGAGCCCGGCCACCCTACGGAGGAAGCTTAGCTCCTTACCCTATCTCTAAGGCTGAGTCCTACAGAGGAAACTCATCTCATTACCCTATCTCTAAGGCTGAGTCCTACAGAGGAAACTCATCTCCTTACCCTATCTCTAAGGCTGAGCCCGGCCACCCTACGGAGGAAGCTTAGCTCCTTACCCTATCTCTAAGGCTGAGTCCTACAGAGGAAACTCATCTCATTACCCTATCTCTAAGGCTGAGTCCTACAGAGGAAACTCATCTCCTTACCCTATCTCTAAGGCTGAGCCCGGCCACCCTACGGAGGTAGCTTAGCTCCTTACCCTATCTCTAAGGCTGAGTCCTACAGAGGAAACTCATCTCCTTACCCTATCTCTAAGGCTGAGTCCTACAGAGGAAACTCATCTCCTTACTCTATCTCTAAGGCTGAGTCCTACAGAGGAAACTCATCTCCTTACCCTATCTCTAAGGCTGAGTCCTACAGAGGAAACTCATCTCCTTACTCTATCTCTAAGACTGAGCCCTACAGAGGAAACTCATCTCCTTACTCTATCTCTAAGGCTGAGCCGTACAGAGGAAACTCATCTCCTTACCCTATCTCTAAGGCTGAGCCCGGCCACCCTACGGAGGAAGCTTAGCTCCTTACCCTATCTCTAAGGCTGAGTCCTACAGAGGAAACTCATCTCCTTACCCTATCTCTAAGGCTGAGTCCTACAGAGGAAACTCATCTCCTTACCCTATCTCTAAGGCTGAGCCCGGCCACCCTACGGAGGAAGCTTAGCTCCTTACCCTATCTCTAAGGCTGAGTCCTACAGAGGAAACTCATCTCCTTACCCTATCTCTAAGGCTGAGTCCTACAGAGGAAGCTCATCTCCTTACCCTATCTCTAAGGCTGAGCCCTACAGAGGAAACTCATCTCCTTACCCTATCTCTAAGGCTGAGCCCTACAGAGGAAACTCATCTCCTTACCCTATCTCTAAGGCTGAGCCCTACAGAGGAAACTCATCTCCTTACCCTATCTCTAAGGCTGAGCCCTACAGAGGAAACTCATCTCCTTACCCTATCTCTAAGGCTGAGCCCGGCCACCCTATGGAGGAAGCTTAGCTCCTTACCCTATCTCTAAGGCTGAGTCCTACAGAGGAAACTCATCTCCTTACCCTATCTCTAAGGCTGAGTCCTACAGAGGAAGCTCATCTCCTTACCCTATCTCTAAGGCTGAGTCCTACAGAGGAAACTCATCTCCTTACCCTATCTCTAAGGCTGAGCCCTACAGAGGAAACTCATCTCCTTACCCTATCTCTAAGGCTGAGCCCTACAGAGGAAACTCATCTCCTTACCCTATCTCTAAGGCTGAGCCCTACAGAGGAAACTCATCTCCTTACCCTATCTCTAAGGCTGAGCCCTACAGAGGAAACTCATCTCCTTACTCTATCTCTAAGGCTGAGCCCTACAGAGGAAACTCATCTCCTTACTCTATCTCTAAGGCTGAGCCCGGCCACCCTACGGAGGAAGCTCATTTCGGCCGCTTGTATCCGAGACCTCGTTCCTTCAGTCACGACCCAGAGTTCGTGACCATAGGTGAGGGTTGGAACGTAGACGACCAGTAAATGGAGAGCTTTGCCTTCCGGCTCAGCTCCTCTTCACCAAGACGGACCGGCACAGCGCCTGTTTTACTGCTGCAGCCGCACCGATCCGCCTGTCGATCTCACGCTCCACCTTACCCTCACTCGTGAACAAGACCCCGAGATACTTGAACTCCTTCTCTTGGGGTAGGCAGTTTGTCCCCACCTGGAGGGAGCAGTCCACCGGTTTCCGGCAGAGCACCATGGCCTCAGATGTGGAGGTGCTAACTCTCATCCCTGCCGCTTCACACTCGGCTGCAAAACGCCCCAGTGAATGCTGGAGGTCACGGTCCGAGGAGGCAAACAGGACCACATCATCCGCGAACAGCAGAGAGGCGATCCCGAGACTCCCGAACCGGATCCTCTCCGCCCCCTGGCTGCGCCTAGATATCCTGTCCATGAAGGTCAGGAACAGGACCGGTGATAAAGGGCAGCCCTGGCGGAGGCCAACACCCACCGGGAACGTGTCTGACTTACTACCGAGGATACGAACACAGCTCCTACTGCAGGCGTACAGAGACCGGATGGCCCGTGCCAACGGGTCCGGCACCCCATACTCCCGCAGCACCCCCCACAAAACCCCCTTTAGACATAGATAGACTTTAAATATGTATGTATTTATTAAAATATTAGGACGGACATACACACACACACATCAGCAGAAGTAGGGATTCATAAAATGACGATACAACATCTGAAATGGTTCTCTTTCTCTTGTGATCAAAAACAAAGACCTGAAGCTCTCTGCCCATCCTGGGTCGAATATGGACACCGATGATTCTGTTGGTTGAACAGATGCAGAGGCCGGTCGCTCCTCGCTCACCCTTCCCGTCTGTTTGTGTCCTCAGGGTTGTACCCTGTCCCCGCTGCCTCCAATCAACATCGCCATCCGGTTCACCTACATCCTCCAGGACTGGCAGCAGCATGCGTGGCCACAGCAGCCTCCAGGTGGGCTCATGCGGTGGCACGTTGCCAAGTAATCTCAGGATCGTGGCAATAATCGCCATTTAATAGTGTCCACATTGGTGTCAATAGATGTTATAGATGTAGGCGTGCAAAGTGGACTTTGTAAACGTGTCTTCATGTCACAGGATGGGATCTTTGTTTCAACAGCCTCAGTTTAAAATAACTCTGCTTCCTACACTCTTTAGTTTACTCTATAATCTGTTGACATGTGAGCTAGTTACCTGTTTACGGTGTTTTTAAGTCTATTTATTATGTTAGTGCATTTTTTTCCGAATCCAAGAATTATTGCAAAATACAGTTCACATTCGTGAAGTGACTACCGTAAAAGTCTGGTTACAAGCCGCTCCTACGTCCGGTCAGTGTCCGCGCTGTAGCAAGCTAGCGCTGCTGCTAGCTCCCCGTTGCTGCTGCTACCCCTCTCCCCTCTGCCCGAGTCGGGTGTCGAGTCTGGTCCCGCTACCTTCGGTGGTTGTCGGAGAGCTAGCAGAAGTTAGTGGGGAACTAGCAGAGCGCTAGCAGGAGCGCCAGCTGGATACAGTGGGGAGCTAACGGGGACACTGACCGACGATAGTAGCGGTTGTAACCCGACTTTTACGGTACAAAGAGCACACATTTCCCGCTGATGCCGCAATGCTGCGTTCAACCAAAAGCGTTGCGAAGTATTCTCGATAGTAGATTACATGCAAAGTCAATGCAGCTGTGTAATATCATGAACCCAGACACCGGGGCGTTTGATGTTCCGACGTTTGTGGGACTTCCTCAACAAGTATAAAGCAGAACTAGTGGTTATTTCAATGGTGGATGTCGGAAACGGTAACTGTTTTCACGGAGTAAAGCCACGGGAAAGCCGCGCCTCCTTTCCGCCCCGAAAAATGAATTTACCACGTAAAGTCAAGCGAGTAAACTCAGGCGAACGCAGCACGAGTCCCTCTGTGTGCGTTAGGTATCACGCGGGATGAAGTCCGCCTCGCTGTAGCTCCTCCCACTGATTCATGAGGCGTGTCCCTTTGTGATGACACTGTTGTGTTTGGTTTGGCTCCCGGCAGACTTTGACACACTCCTTGGAGGTGAGGTGGGAGGGGTGGAGTTTGGGAAGCTTCCATTTGGAGCCTGCGAGGAGACAATCAGGTAAAGGCATTGTAACTCCAAACACTACACACTGAGATGGATCTGAATAAACACAAGAATACATTGTTTTACTATTAATCTCTAAATCTCTGTGCAAAACCAAATGAATCTTTTTGTCTCTGTTCTTGGATGTTGTAGTGAGCTTCACCTTGCCACCACTTGGCCTCACATGACGGAAGGCATAGTTGTGGATAATGATGTGTACAGGTAAGCGTGTCCTCTGTCTGGACTCTCTGCCTCCACAGTAACGCCTGCTGTCAGATCGATGGATGCTTTATTTGATGTCTCAGCAGCGGTACAGGAAGAATAATTCCATATCCGATCTGCCGGCTCAGAGTTGCTGTTAAAAAAGAGCGTCTCTCTCCCAGACGGCAACCTCTGAGTCAAGCCGATGAGGAAGTGTCTTAAAGCTGCATTCTCTCTCCTGACCACCAGGGGGCGACTCCTCTGGTTGTATAGAAGTCTATGATTCATGTGTTAAAGCTGCATTCTCTCTCCTGGCCACCAGGGGGCGACTCCTCTGGTTGTATAGAAGTATATGCTTCATGTGTTGAAGCTGCATTCTCTCTCCTGACCACCAGGGGGCGACTCCTCTGGTTGTATAGAAGTCTATGCTTCATGTGTTAAAGCTGCATTCTCTCTCCTGACCACCAGGGGGCGACTCCTCTGGTTGTATAGAAGTCTATGCTTCATGTGTTAAAGCTGCATTCTCTCTCCTGACCACCAGGGGGCGACTCCTCTGGTTGTATAGAAGTCTATGCTTCATGTGTTAAAGCTGCATTCTCTCTCCTGACCACCAGGGGGCGACTCCTCTGGTTGTATAGAAGTCTATGATTCATGTGTTAAAGCTGCATTCTCTCTCCTGACCACCAGGGGGCGACTCCTCTGGTTGTATAGAAGTCTATGATTCATGTGTTAAAGCTGCATTCTCTCTCCTGACCACCAGGGGGCGACTCCTCTGGTTGTATAGAAGTATATGCTTCATGTGTTAAAGCTGCATTCTCTCTTCTGACCACCAGGGGGCGACTCCTCTGGTTGTATAGAAGTCTATGCTTCATGTGTTAAAGCTGCATTCTCTCTCCTGACCACCAGGGGGTGACTCCTCTGGTTGTATAGAAGTATATGCTTCATGTGTTAAAGCTGCATTCTCTCTCCTGACCACCAGGGGGTGACTCCTCTGGTTGTATAGAAGTCTATGCTTCATGTGTTAAAGCTGCATTCTCTCTCCTGACCACCAGGGGGCGACTCCTCTGGTTGTATAGAAGTCTATGCTTCATGTGTTAAAGCTGCATTCTCTCTCCTGACCACCAGGGGGTGACTCCTCTGGTTGTATAGAAGTCTATGATTCATGTGTTAAAGCTGCATTCTCTCTCCTGACCACCAGGGGGCGACTCCTCTGGTTGTATAGAAGTCTATGCTTCATGTGTTAAAGCTGCATTCTCTCTCCTGACCACCAGGGGGCGACTCCTCTGGTTGTATAGAAGTCTATGCTTCATGTGTTAAAGCTGCATTCTCTCTCCTGACCACCAGGGGGCGACTCCTCTGGTTGTATAGAAGTCTATGCTTCATGTGTTAAAGCTGCATTCTCTCTCCTGAGCACCAGTGGGTGACTCCTCTGGTTGTATAGAAGTCTATGAGGCTCTGGGATGTAACACACATGCTCCCTCTCTTTGTGTGACCCACAGTGACCTTGACCCACTCCAAGCTCCTCACTGGTCGGTCCGGGTCCGGTCAGCTGAAAACCCGCAGTGTCTCCTGGGTAAGATGAATCCCTTGGTGTCCAGCAGACACTCTTTCCTAGAAACAGTGAACATGAGATGATAATGTTTCACATCATCAAGAACGTTAGAAAAAACCCGCCGGGCTCCGTCCTCAAAGGATGTTGGGAGGACTTGACCCGTCCTCATCTCCCTGCAGGTGACTTGCTGACAGAGTTCTTTAAGCTCTGCTGCCGGAAGGAGTCCACAGAAGAGGTTCTGGGAAGAGGACCGGCTGACGAGGAGGGCAAAGGTCAGGTCACTGGCTGCACCGTTAAACTCTGTGATGTCATCGAACGCATCACAGTCTAAAGCCAGCAGCCCACTTCCTCTTTCACTGCTGTTCAGGGTTCTGACGCTCATGGAGAACCTGGAGAAGTCATGGAGTTTAAATGGTTATTCCCAGGCCTGGAAAAGTCCTTGAAAAAAATAAATCCCCAAAGTTTAGTAAAAGTCATGTAAATGTGTTATATTCATGTGTTCATGACGTTCATTTACGCTGAGTTTGAAATAATGAATATGCTTTTAAAAGAAAGACTCAGAATATAAGCAGGCATACATACAGGCATCTATATAAATGTTTATTCTTTTAATCAAACTGTCTCATTCATTTGAGTCATTTAAGGTTTACTGTATGCTTTGTGTTCTCATTGTTAGTTTAAATACTACATTTACTCACTTTTTACTGTTTAACCCAGACTTCACTAAATGTTTGTCATGGACATTTGGTTTAAAGTCATGAAAGCATTGGTCAGGATGTGTATTTTGACCAATGGATTTCCATGACTTTAAACCAAATTTAAAAGTCATTGAAATGTGGTTAAAAGTCATGAAATCCATTGGTCAGAATGTGTGTGAACCCTGGCTGTTGGTGTTTGATCGAGCCTCTTGCCTCTCCTCTCCACAGCTCTCTATGCCGATGTTCATAACTTCTGTTTTCTCCTTTCCAGAAAGCAGCGACATCAGCTCTGCTTTGTCGAAGCTGACGGAGCCGACGGCCACGGTGCCGATCTCCAAACTGTCCGTCTCCAACATGGTGCACAGCGCCCGCAAGCACATCCGGCGCCGCAGACGCGTTGACGAGTCCCCGCTCAACGCTGATGTTCTCAATTCTATCCTTCTGGTAAAGGCTTCTTTACTGCATTTGGGCTTTTCATATTATTATATTACAGCAAAATGATATCCATCCATTCATGTTCATCCGCTCATCCGAGAGCGCGTCACAACGTTTCCAGCGCTCTACATTTGTCCGCTTGCATCCCTTTTGTAAACGTATTATTGAATTGAACGTTTATATTTATTGTTTATGTGTTTTTGTTCTTGTCTCAGTATCTCTTCCCAGATGCCGCGGTGGAGAAGTCACCAGAGAACAGCAAGAATAGAACGTTTTCCTGTGGGAAAGATGAGCAAAATAAAAACTCAGACTATGTATGTGAACCTCTTTACCACTAACACACTGACAACACGGTACACGTAACAGACGTTACTGTTAAACCATCAAACCATGTCTCAGATGCCTCTGCCTTCTCGGATGTTTCCTTACCGTTGAGCTCTGTTCTGAATTAAAGTTTCCAACCGCGTGTCTCTGCTGTGCAGAACCTTTTCCTCCAGCTGAAGTCGGCCCCCAGCGACAGCCTGACCTACCGGCTGGCTCTGTGTGCGTGTCTGGTCAACTACAACCACGGCGGCCTGCGTGCCGTCGCCCACCTCTGGCAGGAGTTTGTCCTGGAGCTGCGCTACCGCTGGGAAAACAACTACTTCATCTACGGGTGGGTTCAGCACGCTGGGCTGGAAAGAGCTGCAGGATCCACGTCTTAGAGCCACACCCACCTCGTCCTATTGGTCAAGAAGGAGCCGTCATGAACTCGCATGTAGATTTAATCTACACCACACACCAAGTACAGAACGTGTAAATGCATCTAAGATACAAACCTCATGCAAGCTCATTCTGTTTACAAGGCTGCACTACTAGTGGAGGCCGGTTAAGAAGCGGTGGTGAGTCATGACAAGACGAATGACGAGACAAAACAATCCCAAACTGCGGCACTAAAACGCTGCACACACAAGACTTCTCCGGCGCAGCTGCTGCCCTGCACACTATTTGAATTCTAGTAAACAACACGGAAAATTCAGCACAAATATAAAAAGTGTTGTCAGCGTTAGCTGCAGCAGCTAGCTCCCCGACAGCCAGCAAAGCTAGCGGGACCGGCCCCGGCTCGACCAGCAGCAGCAACAGCTCTGTGCCTGGTTTATGGTTTACATGCGACTAGAGACACAGGAGGAAACCATCTGATTGGATGAAAGCTTCTCCTTAGAACCAGCTGCATGAAAGCAC
Organism: Myoxocephalus aenaeus; assembly: GCA_038501785.1. NCBI lineage: Eukaryota > Metazoa > Chordata > Actinopteri > Perciformes > Cottidae > Myoxocephalus > Myoxocephalus aenaeus. Next base: position 670,933 of record JBAMJR010000271.1, read on the forward strand.
TGCAGCAGCCTGAAGGCAGAGCAACAGAGGAAGACAGGAGCTGAGCAGTGAGAAAATAGTTATGATACATGTAGTGTATTTGTTAAAAACAATTAAATTATAAAATAGTTATAACTTTGTGATTCTGTTTAGGCGGAGTAGTGGTAGTACTAGTAGTAGTAGTATTGGTAGTACTAGTGGTGGTATTGGTAGTATTAGTGGTAGTGGTGGTATTGATAGTACTAGTAGTACTAGTAGTAGTGGTGGTATTAGTAGTATTGGTAGTAGTAGTAGTGGTATTGGTAGTAGTAGTAGTGGTGGTGGTATTGGTAGTACTAGTAGTATTAGTAGTATTCGTATGGACCTCATCTTCTCCTCTGCTCCCTGACCTGCAGACTGGCTGCTGGACCTCCTGACCTTCGCTGTTGTCTTCTTCACCAGAAGCTCCAGGTACACAAAACCCACTCAGCCTGTTGGAGCATTATTCAAAAATACACAAACAAATGAAGCTGCAACAAGTTATTTGGACAATTGTTTGGGGCTCTGGGAAACTATAAACATTTTTTTTTTTATATTAACTTTAATACATTCTAAAGTTCCTTGCGGCGCAGGGTTCATACACATCTTGACCAATGGATTTCCATGACTTTAAACCAAATTTAAAAGTCATGGACATTTCGTTTAAAGTCATGGAAATCCATTAGTTAGAATGTGTATGAACCCTGCGTTAAGCAGAGTTCATACACATTTTCCAATTGATTTCATGGACATTTGGTTAAAAGTCATGGAAACCCATTGGTCAGGATGTGCATGACCCCGGCATGTGACGTGTTCAGAGTCCCGCGTCTGAAACGGTCTCACCTGCAGATGCTGAACTGCTGCATCGAGAGGAAGAGGGCGAGAGACGAAGCTCGCAAGGCGCTGGAGGGCAGCAGAGAGAGAGAGCGCCGGGTGTCCGGCGGCCGCCCGCCTCCGGAGGCCTCCGCGGCGTCCGGCCCGGCGGCGAGGGAGGCGTCCCCGGGGAAGTCCTGGGACTCGTGGAGCGACAGCGAGGAGGAGTTCTTCGAGTGCCTGAGCGACCAGGGGGAGAACGAGGAGAAGGACGGCAGCAGGAGCAAAGCGGAGGGGCGGCTGCACCCCTACAACAACACCACCCTGCTGAACTCCACGGAGCCGCTCTACGTCCCCGTCACACAGGTACAGCGGCTCTGAAAAGACACTCGTACAGAAGTGTTGCTGACGGAAGATGTGATTGAAGAAGTCGGAGGACCTGTATGTTACATGTGCTACTAGGTCACAGGGCGAGATGAGATATTGCTATAAAAACTGTATAATTCACTTCTTCATTTACTCATAACCAGTAACATATAGACTGATATTTACACATCTGAACACACAGCTCACATGATACTCTTTTATTATAACAGCAGCATTATTCAAACGGCCCCAGTGGTTGCAGAGATGCACCCTTTATTAGTTTGGGGATGACATTTACAAGCAGAGGCCTAAAGATATGTTTTCAAAAGGTTAACTATGCTTCATGTAGTGTTTCAGTACTATTCCCTTTCAGGCCACAACCTCTGATACATTCTGATGTGTTTGTGTTTTATTTCACTTCTAAATGAATGTTGATGGTCAAAAATAATTCAAGACTTTAGCGACAATTTGAGAAACCCCACGGGAAGAGGGGAAGTGACTCAAACCGCTCTGTTCATGAGCAAAGCTTGGAGAGGCGTCCCTGATCCGCCCAGCAGAACACATCCGTCCGGGTTCACGTCCATCAGCAGTGACACCAGGAGACGAGTGACGAGGCCCCTCCCCCTCTGGTGGTGAGCGTGTGCAGTGACTCTGTCAGTGTCAGTGAGCTATGAGCCTGTGTGTGGTTGGCAGGAGCCGGCTCCCATGACGGAGGACCTGTTGGAGGAGCAGTCGGAGGTCCTGGCCAAACTGGGCACGTCGGCCGAAGGAAGCCACCTCCGAGCCCGGATGCAGAGCGCCTGCCTGCTGTCGGACATGGAGTCCTTCAAGGTGAGCCGCACCAGGCAATTCAAGTGAAACCTACAACACGTGTGTTCTATTAATCATGAGAGTATATGTGTGTTATGGTGCTGTGCCGCATCGCGCATCAGAGACTTTTAATACTTTCTCCAGAGCCGAAGCAGACGTCATTTCCTGTAATGCATCACAACCCTTTAAGCACGGCGGAACCAGTTTTGTTTCCTGACTTTTGTTTCTTTTCCCCTGTTTGAGTCGTCGTAGGAACCCCACATTAACTCAAATACTTGTGTTTATTGTATGTATTTGTTCAGCAAAGTCTTGGGAAAAATGTATACCTGCAAAAAAAATCACTTTTAAAAGATATGTTGATCAAAACTATGAACATCAGCACGATATGAGCAAGATTTCCAAAAATGCGTCGTTGAGCGTCACTGAGTTTCTCAAACTGTATGATGGAGCCCTAACAGCAGCCCACATACTAATAACACACCTTTTTGGAAAGATTAGGACCCAAAGAATCACAGTAGAACACAGCATGTGGTGTTCAAAGGAGTTTCAGTCAAACAACTGTGTGGTTCGGTTCATAAAGTGAGTTTACCTAAATCCTTAAACTGAACGGTTACTTTAATGATGTTTCACACCAGATGTCTCTTCTCACAAGGGTTGAGGTATTGTAGCAATTTAAATGAAGTTAAACAACCATGTGGTTCAGGAGATAATATGTTTTCTGTCTGATAATAGGAGCAGGGGGTTCACCCTGTTTTTAAAGGGTAAGCTACAGAAGCCACGTCGTTGGCTGTCATGGGTTCACAGCCCACAGAGACGTCATAACATGGATCCAACTAATCCAGGATAGAATTAGTTGCCAAGTATTTTTACAATTGATTAGTTGTTGCAGCGCTACAATGTCCCAGAATATGATGTATATTGTAATTAGATATAGATACTATATAAATACAATATCCATCCAATCCCATAGATGATTTCTTGTACATTTTAAATCTTGTGATCATAAGAGACGATAGAATCATAAGGTTCCTTGGTGGTGAAGAGATCTTCCGGCTGTCGGTCGTCTCACAGACGTGTTCCGCTTCCTGTCTCCTCAGTCGGCCAACCCCGGCTGTGCCCTGGAGGACTTTGTGCGCTGGTACTCCCCTCGGGATTACGTGGAGGAGGAGGTGGAGGAGACGGGCAGCAGAGTGGTGAAGGGGGAGCTCAGTGCCAGGATGAAGATCCCAGGCAACATGTGGGTGGAGGCTTGGGAGACGGCCCGGGTCACACCGGCACGCCGCCAGAGGAGGCTGTTCGACGACACCAAGGAGGCCGAGAAGGTATGTAGGGTGATGGGATGTCGCTGAGAGAAGGCGCATGGGTGGGGGACACTACGGGGTTCTTACGCTCATGGAGAACCTGGAACAGTCATGGAGTTTTAAATGGTTATTTCCAGGCCTGGAAAAGTCCTTGAAAAAAATAAAATCCCCAAAGGTTTAGTAAAAGTCATGTAAATGTGTTATATTCATGTGTTCATGACGTTCATTTACGCTGAGTTTGAAATAATGAATATGCTTTTAAAAGAAAGACTCAGAATATAAGCAGGCATACATACAGGCATCTATATAAATGTTTATTCTTTTAATCAAACTATTGTCTCATTCATTTGAGTCATTTAAGGTTTACTGTATGCTTTGTGTTCTCATTGTTAGTTTAAATACTACATTTACTCACTTTTTACTGTTTACACCCAGATTCACTAAATGTTTGTCATGGACATTTGGTTTAAAGTCATGGAAATTTGTTTTAATGGAGATTTGGTTAAAAGTCATGAACCCTGCACTGACGCTCGTGCTTCTCTCGTCTTTCCAGGTCTTGCATTATTTAGCCGTGCAGAAACCTGCAGACCTGACCCGCCACCTGCTGCCCTGCATCCTGCATGCTGCTATTCTCAAGTTGAAGGAGGAAGGTGAGTCACGGTCGCTTTGATTTGTCATGACATCAACCAGATTCATGTAAATGTGATGACTTTACCCCTCAGAGTCAGCAGAGGACATCCCATCAGTCAAAAGGACCATTCAGCAAGCTACGGGTCAGGCCAGCAAGCTGCTGCACCCACTCAACCCCGACTACAAGAAGATAGAGGTCAGTGACTAGCATGAGACGTCTGATGCGTCTTTCACTAAGCCTTCAGTCCTTTCACGGTGCTCGCCTGAATGCAGACCACCAGGTGGCGCTACATCCGTCTTCACGCACAGCCTCGCTCTTCCCCTGCTTCATACCGGCCTCGTACTCTAAATCACTAGACACAGTAACGTTAGCCACGAGACGTTAGCAGTAACGTTAGCCACGAGACGTTAGCAGTAACGTTAGCCACGAGACGTTAGCAGTAACGTTAGCCACGAGACGTTAGCATTAATGTTAGCCACAAGACGTTAGCAGTAACGTTAGCAGTAACGTTAGCCACGCGACGTTAGCAGTAACGTTAGCCACGAGACGTTAGCAGTAACGTTAGCCACGAGACGTTAGCAGTAACGTTAGCCACGAGACGTTAGCAGTAACGTTAGCCACGAGACGTTAGCAGTAACGTTAGCCACGAGACGTTAGCAGTAACGTTAGCCACGAGACGTTAGCAGTAACGTTAGCCACGAGACGTTAGCAGTAACGTTAGCCACGAGACGTTAGCAGTAACGTTAGCTATGAGACGTTAGCAGTAACGTTAGCTACGAGACGTTAGCAGTAACGTTAGCCACGAGACGTTAGCAGTAACGTTAGCCACGAGACGTTATCAGTAACGTTAGCCACGAGATGTTAGCAGTAACGTTAGCAGTAACATTAGCCACGAGACGTTAGCAGTAACGTTAGCCACGAGACGTTAGCAGTAACGTTAGCTACGAGACGTTAGCAGTAACGTTAGCTACGAGACGTTAGCAGTAACGTTAGCAGTAACGTTAGCCACGAGACGTTAGCAGTAACGTTAGCAGTAACGTTAGCCACGAGACGTTAGCAGTAACGTTAGCAGTAACGTTAGCCACGAGACGTTAGCAGTAACGTTAGCAGTAACGTTAGCCACGAGACGTTAGCAGTAACGTTAGCCACGAGACGTTAGCAGTAACGTTAGCAGTAACGTTAGCCACGAGACGTTAGCAGTAACGTTAGCCACGAGACGTTAGCAGTAACGTTAGCAGTAACGTTAGGCACGAGACATTAGCAGTAACGTTAGCCACGAGACGTTAGCAGTAACGTTAGCCACGAGACGTTAGCAGTAACGCCGACTTTCATCAGGACAAATTCTAGAATTGGATGTTTTGGTTCTCTTGACTGTCAACAAACCAAAGGAATCTGAGCTTTTATGAAAACATGAATGCTGCATTTAAAGTCACTGCTGGTCCCCTGTTCTAAACGGTTAACAAGCAACCTGCCTTCGTTTGTGTGTGAACCAAATAATCTGGAGGTCAGCGTTCCTCTGGCCATGAGGAAGCTTCATCCTTCAGCCAGTGAGACTATATATACTCTAATCATACTCTGATTATACTCACATGGAAATATAGTTATGCTTTATTATATTCCATCTCTGCCAAGTACTCCCCCTAAATGTTTCACACCTAAGTATACTGAACACAAACCAGAATAATGCTGTGTGTGTGTGTGTGTGTGTGCGACCTCTCTACCTGTAGGATTTCATCAGTCAGCTGATGTCCATGGAGACGGCCATCACCAGAGCTCGCTCCCTCAAGTCCAAGTTCGCCAGCTGTGAGGGCGGAAAGGGAGAAGACGCAGAAGAGCTGGAGAAGTGAGTCCCACGGCGTGTTTTTGGTTCACCACCAGTCAGAGACCCGGCACGGCGCTTCCCGCCCGGCGGGGCGCGTGTCGGTGACACAGAGGGAGTATGTGGGACGTGTGCTCGCCCACCGCTATCCTCCACCTGACTGACGGCGTGTGCGTCTCCCTGCAGGTTCGTGAGCTCCCTGCTGGAGGAGCCGGAGGTGCTGGTGGTGGGGGCGGGCCAGGGCCCGGCCGGCGGCATCATCCACCGGCTGTTCGTGAGCGCTCAGAGGGTAAGCCGCCCTCTGCTCCCCGTGACCCGTTCCCCATGGCCGCCGTGTGTGTGTGTGAGAGAGAGTGTGTGTGTGCGTGTGTGTGTGTGAGGTGATGGGCAGCCAAGCAAAACGTGCTTCTTCTTTTTTTGTTCCACGTTTCCTCCATTCGACTGTTTGTGTGTTGTTTCTTCCCCTGCTGCTCACGTGAAGCTGGCTGACTTCCCCAGTGACGAGGTAACTACCAGTACAGCTCTACCAGTACAGCTCTACCCCTCACTAACGTTCCAACAACACACAGATAAATACACTACTGAGCCGATATGATTAGGCTCCAGAAGTCTGTATGAACAAGGAGCCGTTTTATTAATCTGACTGATATCCAGCTCCTCGTGACACATAAGCATCCTGACAGTTTTCCATATTTACGTTATATCTGTGTTTATTTGGCTTTAGTCAGTGTAAGGTCTGTTATGGAAACAGGAAGTGTGTGTCTGCAACACACAACATGTCAGCGCCGTGCTGCAGCTGGTTCTGTGGTCAAGACCATGAACGCAGCTTTAAAGAGCCACTTATTCACCAGAACACAGCCGTGTCAGAGCATACATGAACCCTGCTGACTGAACATGTATGACGTGTACCGTAAAACACACACAACCATTCACAGTAGCTATAACACCTCCACCACTGCAGGTAGGTAGATGGATGTATTCTTTATTTAGCACAAATGCAAAGTACTCAATGTATACAAAACAAAAGTGTAATAATTTAGGAAATGAAACAATAAAGAAAGTGCACACACACACACACACACACACACACACACACACACCCCCCCCCCCCCCCCCCCCCCCCCCCCACATTAACAGACCTGTCAGTATTTGACCTGCGTCTCCTCTCTCCTGCTCCCATGTCTTGTGAAGCAGGGCCTCTTTGGTGACGTGGAGGTTTGCTCGTCTTCTTCTGTGGTAGTTTAGTCGTGTTGCTCCTGCTGTTTGATTTCCTGTAGTTCAGCTCCACTACGTCGTGTTTTTGCTTTTTAGAAAGAAGCACCAGAACCAAAACCCCAAAGCCGCCACACACTGGGCCTCATGCAGCAGCAGGATCTCTGAGTGGTAGCAGTAGCCCGGTGGTTTATTAATAGCATGGGAAACGCCCCCTAAACACCGCATGAGGGCAGGTGTTATATACAGTCAGGTCCATAAATATTTGGACATTGACACATTTTTCATTATTTTGGCTCTGTACACCACAACAATGGAGTTGAAATGAAAAACGGTGTAGGAACTACAACAAATTCAAATGTGGCCACCCTCTTTTTAAGGGACCTTAAGGGGTCTTTTGGTGTTGCTGAGCTTCTTCAGAATGTACCAAACAGTTGATTTGGCCACGCCTAATGTGTTTGCTATCTCTGATGGTTTTGTTTCGATGTTTCATCCTAATGATGGCTCGCTTCACTGATAGTGACAGCTCTTTGGACTTCATATTGAGAGTTGACCGCAACAGATTCCAAACACAAATACCACCTGAAATGAACTCTAGAGCTTTTATCTACTCCTTGTAAATGAAATAACGAGGGACTTACACACACCTGACCTTGGAACAGCTGAGCAGCCAATTGTCCAATTACTTTTGGTCCCTTAAAAAGAGGGTGGCCATATTTGAATTTGTTGTAGTTCATGAACAAGTCAACATGTGGTTTTCCAGAGCGTCGGCGCTGCTGTTACAGGACAAAGAGCAGCTTGTAAGCCTCTGAGGAGCTGAACACACCGTATCATAGACTGGATCCATGGACCAACAGTATTCATCTCATCATCCAACCATTATTCCTTCAATGTAAAAAAGATGTTTGCTTGCGTTGGACAAACTATTGGTGGACTGTGAAAACAAGATTTATTGCTCTCAAACACTCGTAAAATGTAGAAGAGCAACGATAATAATATATAATATACCCCAGAAATCAATGGGTGCGATCAGAAACAAGAGGAAAGGAGTTCTTCTATTGCTTCCTGCACGAGGCCCTTTGTTTCTGCTCCCTGTATTGGTGTAGGTCTTCCTCTGGGGGAGCCTGGGAACGCATTAAGCCTGAGGTAGTGGTGCAGCTGCATGCTGGGAACCTTCCTGTTGTCGGGGTATGTGTTCTCTGTGTGTTTGTGCATGTCAAACTCATATCCAGGTAACAGGAAGTCTACGGTTTAGTACGGTTCCGCTCTGACCTCGGCCAAGACGTCACCTGTAATGAACCGTGGTTCTCGTGGCCCATGCTAGTTGAACTAGTCTGTGGGGTGTGAACACCTGGTCCAGGTGTCTGAGCGCTGTCTGCAGAGTCGAGGCTCTTCGTCATGTCATGCACAGAGAAGAAACGCCGTATGAATGATCCACACATCAGAGAGAAAGGCCTGTAGAGTTTGGACCGAACATCAAACTGAATGTAGAAATGACAAAGGCCCAAATCCCATGTGACCCAAAGACTGAACATGCTTTGGGCTGGACTCTGATCTGGTCTTTAAAGCAGAGCCATGCAGACCTCTCCAGTCAGCAGACTGTTGACCCCACAGTGCTCAGCAGACAGTGATGGGAAACCTGAATGTGTAATTAAAACCAGACGTCCCACTAGAGTAGGCTAGTGTGCAACCATGAAATAAATCCCTTGTCCGCGTCATGGAAGGTTCAGTTTAGATCAGACTAGTGTCAGATCTGTATCATGGTGGACTAGTCCAGTATGATTAAGTGGCCTGTTGCACCAGTTAAACCAGTTAAACTGGTATTTTGTTTGAGGAATACTTTTGTGAAATGTTACTTGAAAAAAATATACCGTAAAAGTCGGGTTACAAGCCGCTCCTACCTTCGGTCAGTGTCCCCGCTGTAGCAAGCTAGCGCTGCTGCTAGCGCTGCTGCTAGCGCTGCTGCTACCGCCCGCGTCCCCTCTGCCCAAGTCGGGTGTCGAGCCTGGTCGACACCCGATGGTGTCGGTGGTTTTCGGGGAGCTAGCGGAAGTTAGCGGGGAAGTAGCGGAGCGCTAGCAGGAGCCCCAGCTGGCTACAGCCGGGAGCTAACGGGGACACTGACCGAAGGTAGTAGCGGCTTGTAACCCGACTTTTACGGTACACAGTTTTCTACAAAAAAACCTTTTCTTTGAACGAAAGAAGCCGACGTTTAAAACGTTAGACGTCCAAAAACAAGCAGCTGTAAAAGATCTTAAATGTCTCTTATATTTTTTTGGAAGCTTATTTCCTCTGTTTCTAAAAGTGTGGATATCAATCTCACGTTTGTGTCATGTATGGAGCATGTGTCAGGACGTGTTTAGCCTAGCTTAGCATCAAGACCTAGCTTAGCATCAAGACCTGGAGCAGCCGTACAGAATTCCTCTGTGCTCTGAGGTGACGCGGCGTAACTATCGTGTCTCAGTTAACAATAATAATCACAATAAACACAAGCATTGACATGTTAGGAAGCATATTCAGTCCAAAAAACGTGTTTTTCGGTTCAGAAATTGAAAAATTACCTACTTTGAGCTTTTCCTTGGTCCCACCATGACAAACAGGAAATGTAAATGACCGTCTACTTCCGCATGAGCCGTCTGACGCGCTTTCAGAAGAGTCTGAGGACCAATGAGATCGCAGGATCTCGGAATTCCCCAAAAAAAGCACAAAGAAAACCTCCGGTCTCGCGTCGCAATGTTGAGACACTTATACCGGTCAGAAAATGATCTAGATTGATTTATTAGACTCCCGCAGTCCCGTAGGTTACAGGATGTGTCTTAAAAGTACTGTAACAAGGTTATTTTATTTTGAGTGACTGAACCACGACAGAGTTAGTTATCCCTCACCGTTCTTCATCAAATGAACATCTAAATGCTGGAGGTCATGGTGAGGGAGCTACAGGTGAGGCACGTCAGAAAGTACCGAGAGACCAACGGACATCTCATTGACTTTGCTCTTTTTAGAAACCTCGTATTCATCGTGGAAACAAATTACCGTAAACGTCGGGTTCCAAGCCGCTCAGTGTCCCCGCTGTAGCAAGCTAGTAGCAGCGCTAGCTAGCGGTGCTGCTAGCTAGCGCTGCTGCTGCTACCAGCCGCTGCTGCTGCTACTGCCCGCGTCCCCTCTGTCCAAGTCGGGTGTCGAGCCTGGTCCCGCTACCTTCGGTGGTTTTCGGGGAGCTAGCGGAAGTTAGCGGGGAAGTAACGGAGCGCTAGCAGGAGCCCCAGCTGGCTACAGCGGGGAGCTAACGGGGACACTGACCGAAGGTAGTAGCGGCTCGTAACCTGACGTTTACGGTAGCAGCATGCGTTGACCTTTAGCTGGTGTATCAGGCTGCTCCTGTACATGCACACCTCTCTGGCTTCCTTTCCATTGCTGGTGAGTAACATGTGTCCACTCCTCAGGCCGCCCTCCTGGCACCACTGGACGAAGACTTGGTCCGCGACAGGAAGCCGGCTGGAGGAAGCAGCAAAGTGCCCGACTTCCCCGCCCCGGCGGGCCGTGAGATCCTGCTGCGTACGTGTGTCCCTCGGCCCGCACCGTACTCCAAGGCGCTGCCTCAGCGGCTGTTCTGCGTGCTGATGAGGGAGGAGTTCAGGCTGGCGGCGGCCTTCTCCTCCGACACCTCCTTCTTCTAGGCGGCCATTACACCGTTCTTCACCTGAACCGTGTTCACCTGGAGCAGAGACTTGAACAGGATGCACTCTGCTGGTGGCGGGTCTGTCAGGCGTGACATGTGTTGTCTATTTAACTCTAACTGATGAGTATTGCTGTCTGAAATGAGAAAGATCCCTTGGTATTACTTTGTTATTTATGTGGTCCTTATTGCATTGTTGTTACTTAGTGACGTGTTTCCACTTCCAAGTGTTCTCACGTGAGATTTCAAGGCTTCACTTTTAAAACAACTGAGTGTTGTTGTTTTGGACAGCTCAGAGATAGTATATAATCAGTAACGCGTCAATACAAGTTGTGCATACGTGTCCCTAGATAACAGCAACATGTGATGTCATGTCTCCGTATGTTCCGTGTAACACGACACCGCTGCTGTCGCTGATCTGTATTTGTGTTCATGGGCTTTGCAGCATAAAATTAGGGATTTCATGCACATTTCTTTTTTTTACACTTTATTTTTTGCCTTTTCACCGCAAACAGAATATACAGAAATGAAAAATAAATAATGATAACTACAACAAAAAAGGGTCTGGTTTGCTCTGACACTATAGAACAGGAAACTAATAAAACTGGTTGGTGTAAATCAAATGTAAATGTTTCTTGTCCTTTTTGTAAAAATTTGTAAAAAGCCGAGCAACTTGTTTTGAGTCTTAAAACCAGCGTTGGTGGAAGTATTCAGATCCTTTACTTTAGTAAAAGTACTATTACAACACTGTAAAATACTCTGTTATCAGTCAAAGTCCTGCATTGAATATGTTATTTAAGTAAGGGTCTGGTGGACTAGAAGCAGCAGCCTGGTGGACTAGAAGCAGCAGCCTGGTGGACTAGAAGCAGCAGTCTGGTGGACTAGAAGCAGCAGTCTGGTGGACTAGAGGCAGCAGCAGCCTGGTGGACTAGAAGCAGCAGTCTGGTGGACTAGAGGCAGCAGCAGTCTGGTGGACTAGAGGCAGCAGCCTGGTGGACTAGAAGCAGCAGCCTGGTGGACTAGAAGCAGCAGTCTGGTGGACTAGAAGCAGCAGTCTGGTGGACTAGAGGCAGCAGCAGTCTGGTGGACTAGAGGCAGCAGCAGTCTGGTGGACTAGAGGCAGCAGCAGTCTGGTGGACTAGAGGAAGCAGCAGTCTGGTGGACTAGAGGAAGCAGCAGCCTGGTGGACTAGAAGCAGCAGCAGCCTGGTGGACTAGAAGCAGCAGTCTGGTGGACTAGAGGCAGCAGTCTGGTGGACTAGAGGCAGCAGCAGTCTGGTGGACTAGAAGCAGCAGCCTGGTGGACTAGAAGCAGCAGTCTGGTGGACTAGAAGCAGCAGTCTGGTGGACTAGAGGCAGCAGCAGTCTGGTGGACTAGAGGCAGCAGCAGCCTGGTGGACTAGAAGCAGCAGCCTGGTGGACTAGAAGCAGCAGTCTGGTGGACTAGAGGCAGCAGTCTGGTGGACTAGAGGCAGCAGCAGTCTGGTGGACTAGAGGCAGCAGCAGCCTGGTGGACTAGAAGCAGCAGTCTGGTGGACTAGAAGCAGCAGCAGTCTGGTGGACTAGAAGCAGCAGCAGTCTGGTGGACTAGAAGCAGCAGTCTGGTGGACTAGAGGCAGCAGCAGTCTGGTGGACTAGAAGCAGCAGCCTGGTGGACTAGAGGCAGCAGCAGTCTGGTGGACTAGAGGCAGCAGCAGTCTGGTGGACTAGAAGCAGCAGCAGTCTGGTGGACTAGAAGCAGCAGTCTGGTGGACTAGAGGCAGCAGTCTGGTGGACTAGAGGCAGCAGCAGTCTGGTGGACTAGAGGCAGCAGCAGTCTGGTGGACTAGAGGCAGCAGCAGTCTGGTGGACTAGAGGCAGCAGCAGTCTGGTGGACTAGAGGCAGCAGCAGCCTGGTGGACTAGAGGCAGCAGCAGCCTGGTGGACTAGAGGCAGCAGCAGCCTGGTGGACTAGAGGCAGCAGCAGCCTGGTGGACTAGAGGCAGCAGCAGCCTGGTGGACTAGAGGCAGCAGCAGTCTGGTGGACTAGAGGCAGCAGCAGTCTGGTGGACTAGAGGCAGCAGCAGTCTGGTGGACTAGAGGCAGCAGCAGTCTGGTGGACTAGAGGAAGCCGCAGCAGCCTGGTGGACTAGAGGAAGCAGCAGCAGCCTGGTGGACTAGAGGCAGCAGCAGCCTGGTGGACTAGAGGCAGCAGCAGCCTGGTGGACTAGAGGCAGCAGCAGTCTGGTGGACTAGAAGCAGCAGCAGTCTGGTGGACTAGAAGCAGCAGTCTGGTGGACTAGAGGCAGCAGTCTGGTGGACTAGAGGCAGCAGCAGTCTGGTGGACTAGAGGCAGCAGCAGTCTGGTGGACTAGAGGCAGCAGCAGTCTGGTGGACTAGAGGAAGCAGCAGCAGCCTGGTGGACTAGAGGCAGCAGCAGCCTGGTGGACTAGAGGCAGCAGCAGCCTGGTGGACTAGAGGCAGCAGCAGCCTGGTGGACTAGAAGCAGCAGCAGTCTGGTGGACTAGAAGCAGCAGCAGTCTGGTGGACTAGAGGCAGCAGTCTGGTGGACTAGAGGCAGCAGCAGTCTGGTGGACTAGAGGCAGCAGCAGCCTGGTGGACTAGAGGCAGCAGCAGTCTGGTGGACTAGAGGCAGCAGCAGTCTGGTGGACTAGAGGCAGCAGCAGTCTGGTGGACTAGAGGCAGCAGCAGTCTGGTGGACTAGAGGCAGCAGCAGCCTGGTGGACTAGAGGCAGCAGCAGCCTGGTGGACTAGAGGCAGCAGCAGTCTGGTGGACTAGAGGAAGCAGCAGTCTGGTGGACTAGAAGCAGCAGCAGTCTGGTGGACTAGAGGCAGCAGCAGCCTGGTGGACTAGAGGCAGCAGCAGCCTGGTGGACTAGAAGCAGCGGCAGCCTGGTGGACTAGAGGCAGCGGCAGCCTGGTGGACTAGAGGCAGCGGCAGCCTGGTGGACTAGAGGCAGCGGCAGCCTGGTGGACTAGAGGCAGCAGCAGCCTGGTGGACTAGAGGTGGACTAGAGGCAGCAGCAGCCTGGTGGACTAGAGGCAGCAGCAGCCTGGTGGACTAGAGGCAGCGGCAGCCTGGTGGACTAGAGGTGGACTAGAGGCAGCAGCAGCCTGGTGGACTAGAGGCAGCGGCAGCCTGGTGGACTAGAGGTGGACTAGAGGCAGCAGCAGCCTGGTGGACTAGAGGCAGCAGCAGCCTGGTGGACTAGAGGCAGCGGCAGCCTGGTGGACTAGAGGCAGCGGCAGCCTGGTGGACTAGAGGCAGCGGCAGCCTGGTGGACTAGAAGCAGCGGCAGTCTGGTGGACTAGAAGCAGCGGCAGCCTGGTGGACTAGAGGCAGCGGCAGCCTGGTGGACTAGAGGTGGACTAGAGGCAGCAGCAGCCTGGTGGACTAGAGGCAGCGGCAGCCTGGTGGACTAGAGGCAGCGGCAGCCTGGTGGACTAGAGGCAGCGGCAGCCTGGTGGACTAGAAGCAGCGGCAGCCTGGTGGACTAGAGGCAGCGGCAGCCTGGTGGACTAGAGGCAGCGGCAGCCTGGTGGACTAGAGGCAGCGGCAGCCTGGTGGACTAGAGGCAGCGGCAGCCTGGTGGACTAGAGGCAGCGGCAGCCTGGTGGACTAGAGGCAGCGGCAGCCTGGTGGACTAGAGGCAGCGGCAGCCTGGTGGACTAGAGGCAGCGGCAGCCTGGTGGACTAGAGGCAGCGGCAGCCTGGTGGACTAGAGGCAGCAGCAGCTGGGTAGCCCCCCCCGACGGACGGGGAGGAGACAGCTCTAGCGAGCCCACTTCCCCCGCTCCCTCCCGAACGGTGCCCCGTGCCCCCGGTCCACCGATGATGGCAAGCAACGAGTCATCCGAATCAGACTCTGCATCAGTGAATGAGCACGTAGCCCCCCATGGACTGGCCGTCGTTGCTGTGTATTTGTGGTTCAAGCGTCCAACTAGGGGGGCAGGCGGTTTGTGAGGAACTTTGCCACATTGGCAGCCCCGCTCCACGCGTTGTCCACGCTTTGTCCACGCGATTATCTGGCAAAGGGGGGCGGAAACCCTCGTCGGCCCACGGGTGTGGCCAGTTGTGGGACGCAACCTGTGAGGATGCTTTTGAAGCATTAAAACAGAAGTTAGTTTCCGCGCCTGTGTTGGGCTATGCAGACTTCAGCAAGCCTTTTTCCTGGAGATTGACGCTAGCCACCAAGGGTTGGGGGCTGTCTTGTCACAAGAGGGGGAGGGACAGCGACGGCCAGTAGCCTACGCCAGTCGGGGCCTTCGGCCGTCGGAGCGGAATATGGAGAATTATAGCGCCATGAAACTGGAGCTGTTGGGGTTTTCAGATGGCTTAACGGGTTATTATCGGTGAACACTGTGAACTCCGGCGAAGATCCGGGCGGTGGCAGAGTGGCGGCGCCCACAGAGTGTGGGGGAAATGTGGGGGGGCCTTCCTGTCCAAGGTGTTAGAGAAGGTAGTTGCTTCTCAACTTCAAGACCATCTCAAAAACAACAACTTATTTGAACAATTCCAGTCAGGATTTCGTTCAGCCCACAGCACTGAAACAGCTTTGCTAAAGGTGACAAATGACCTGCTGATGTCAGCCGATGCAGGATCACCCTCACTCCTCATCCTCCTGGACCTGACAGCCTCATTTGATACAGTGGATCACACTATCCTTCTAGAGTGCCTCCACACCACCATTGGACTATCAGACTCTGCACTCCAGTGGTTCCAGTCCTACCTTTCTGGCAGAACTGAATATGTTTCACTGGGAAGATGCAGGTCCAGACGGCTCCCAGTCTCCTGTGGTGTTCCACAAGGGTCGGTGCTCGGCCCTATCCTCTTCATTATTTACATGCTCCCCCTCGGCCGTGTCGTCAGCAGACATAGGATGTCCTTCCATTGTTATGCTGACGACACACAGCTTTACATCAAAACTGCCCCAAACCCCTCTGCAGCCATGTCATGTGTCACCGCCTGTCTTGGGGAGATAAAGGCGTGGATGAGCAACAACTTTCTCCAGTTAAACAGCAGCAAAACTGAAGCCCTCCTTGTTGGCACTCCACACCAGGTTCAGACATCATCCATAACTCATCTCACCTTTGACAGTCAGGTCATACCCCTCTCCTCCACAGTCACCAATCTGGGAGTTCGGTTTGACCCTCACCTGACCTTTACTGACCATATCAAATTCCTGTGCAAAACCTCCTTTTATCATCTAAAAAACATCTCCAAACTCCGCTCCACTTTAACCCTGTCAGACGCAGAGACGCTTGTCCACGCCCTTATCTCCTCAAGACTGGACTACTGCAACTCACTCTGCACTGGGATCACTGACAAGAATATCCAGAAACTACAGTATATCCAAAACAGCGCTGCAAGGATCCTGAAGAAAGTCCAGAAATATGACCACATATCACCCATTCTCCACTCACTGCACTGGCTCCTTGTTTCATTCCGGATCGACTACAAAGTCCTAGTACTCACCTATAAATGCATCAATGGACATGCACCCCCCTACCTACAGGAACTCATCACTCCCCCTAACCT
The DNA here is from genome assembly GCA_038501785.1 of Myoxocephalus aenaeus. NCBI lineage: Eukaryota > Metazoa > Chordata > Actinopteri > Perciformes > Cottidae > Myoxocephalus > Myoxocephalus aenaeus. The sequence continues at coordinate 687,096 of JBAMJR010000271.1, forward strand.
CCACCCGCACCCTCAGATCCACAGGACGCTCGCTTCTTCGGGTCCCCAACACCAAGCTCCACCATGGACCACCAGACCAGGTCCCCAACACCAAGCTCCACCATGGGCGACCAGACCGGGTCCCCAACACCAAGCTCCACCATGGGCGACCAGACCGGGTCCCCAACACCAAGCTCCACCATGGACCACCAGACCAGGTCCCCAACACCAAGCTCCACCATGGGCGACCAGACCGGGTCCCCAACACCAAGCTCCACCATGGACCACCAGACCAGGTCCCCAACACCAAGCTCCACCATGGACCACCAGACCGGGTCCCCAACACCAAGCTCCACCATGGGCGACCAGACCAGGTCCCCAACACCAAGCTCCACCATGGACCACCAGACCAGGTCCCCAACACCAAGCTCCACCATGGACCACCAGAACGGGTCCCCAACACCAAGCTCCACCATGGACCACCAGACCGGGTCCCCAACACCAAGCTCCACCATGGACCACCAGACCGGGTCCCCAACACCAAGCTCCACCATGGACCACCAGACCAGGTCCCCAACACCAAGCTCCACCATGGACCACCAGAACGGGTCCCCAACACCAAGCTCCACCATGGACCACCAGAACGGGTCCCCAACACCAAGCTCCACCATGGACCACCAGACCAGGTCCCCAACACCAAGCTCCACCATGGACCACCAGACCAGGTCCCCAACACCAAGCTCCACCATGGACCACCAGAACGGGTCCCCAACACCAAGCTCCACCATGGACCACCAGACCAGGTCCCCAACACCAAGCTCCACCATGGGCGACCAGACCGGGTCCCCAACACCAAGCTCCACCATGGACCACCAGACCAGGTCCCCAACACCAAGCTCCACCATGGGCGACCAGACCGGGTCCCCAACACCAAGCTCCACCATGGACCACCAGACCAGGTCCCCAACACCAAGCTCCACCATGGGCGACCAGACCGGGTCCCCAACACCAAGCTCCACCATGGACCACCAGACCAGGTCCCCAACACCAAGCTCCACCATGGGCGACCAGACCAGGTCCCCAACACCAAGCTCCACCATGGACCACCAGACCAGGTCCCCAACACCAAGCTCCACCATGGACCACCAGACCAGGTCCCCAACACCAAGCTCCACCATGGGCGACCAGACCAGGTCCCCAACACCAAGCTCCACCATGGACCACCAGACCAGGTCCCCAACACCAAGCTCCACCATGGACCACCAGACCAGGTCCCCAACACCAAGCTCCACCATGGGCGACCAGACCAGGTCCCCAACACCAAGCTCCACCATGGACCACCAGACCAGGTCCCCAACACCAAGCTCCACCATGGGCGACCAGACCGGGTCCCCAACACCAAGCTCCACCATGGACCACCAGACCAGGTCCCCAACACCAAGCTCCACCATGGACCACCAGACCAGGTCCCCAACACCAAGCTCCACCATGGGCGACCAGACCAGGTCCCCAACACCAAGCTCCACCATGGACCACCAGACCAGGTCCCCAACACCAAGCTCCACCATGGACCACCAGACCAGGTCCCCAACACCAAGCTCCACCATGGGCCACCAGACCAGGTCCCCAACACCAAGCTCCACCATGGACCACCAGACCAGGTCCCCAACACCAAGCTCCACCATGGGCGACCAGACCAGGTCCTCAACACCAAGCTCCACCATGGACCACCAGACCAGGTCCCCAACACCAAGCTCCACCATGGGCCACCGGGCCTTTTGCTCGGCGGCCCACGCTTGTGGAACGTCTCCCTGACCACCTGAGGTCAACTCAGACACTGGACTCTTTTAAGACTGGCCTAAAAACCTTTTTATACAGGAAGGCATTTTTTACCTTGAGTTAATTTATTGTCAGCTATTACATTCTTATTTTTTTATTTTTATGGGTTGCTTTAACTGTTTTAATCGGTTTTATCTGTTTTTACTATATGTGTGGCACTCTGAGATTCTTTTGAAGGAAGAGTGCGATAAAAATTAAATGCATTATTATTATTATTATGAAGTCGTTCCTGGGCTTCGCAAGTTTTTAAAGGCGGTTTGTGAGAAACTTTACAACATTGGCAGTTAACCCTAACCGTCGTCAGTTTCTGTCCTCCCATCGCTTCTGCCACCTTTCCTCTAACCTCTTCTAAATAACGCTTTAGGTTTCTGCTTTACGGAAATTGAATGCAACATTTCTGCAGCTACGTTCACAAACTACACGTCAGCCCATCAGTCAGATTGGGTCACGTGACCCTGAAGTTAACGTGTTCACCACATGGGGGATAATAATGCTGATTCATGTATTTTGGAGGGTTTGCTCATCAAGTGACGTCATTGAGCGTGTTTATCTTTCATGTGTTCATAAAGTAACGCTGGAGACACACAGAGCAGTGCTCATTATTCCGTTTGACCCTGAATGCATCTTCTTCTCAGCGTTTCCGTAGTGTAGTGGTTATCACGTTCGCCTCACACGCGAAAGGTCCCCGGTTCGAGACCGGGCGGAAACAATTTATTCTTTATGCCACGTGATTTATTGATTAGATTTCCAATATTGGTTGTCTTAGGCGGAAGAAAAAGTAAAGGGGGAGAAGGAAACAAAGGAAGAGAGGGGAAAGAAGGGAAAAGAGAAAAAGAGAAATAAGGAAAGAAGAATCCCGACACCGGCAGATTGAGGTTCATGGTATTCATAATAAAAGTGTCCGTTTGAATTTATTGACTTGTGCAATTCAATTAATGGTTGTTATATTAGTACTAAATACAATCTCCCTACTTTACTTATGATGGTGACTTAAAAGCCTTATCCAATGCAATTACCTGTTAATAGACAAGTTTTAAATAAAGCTTCCCTTGTTTTCTCAAGGTGTTGACTCTATCCATCATGTGAACATGAACTGAGAGAACTGAGATAGTATTGATATAGAAATGGTCATTCTATTATCTCTAAATTGACTCTTTAAGAGTTACACTGTGGCCCTGGTGTGATGGAAATTGGTCACAGTCTTCTAACAATAGTGTACTGTTGTACATTTGACGAATTATTTAAGTTGTTTCTTCCTTTGTTGCAGTGATTAGTTGCATGTTCATGGGAGGCAGTTTCAAACCCGCTTTACTCACATGTGGGTCCGGATCAGTCGGCAGGTCCAGCTGGTTCTGGACAGACTGACTCGTTGACGGGAGGTTTACTCAGCCTGTTTGGAAGACGACAACAACAAATAAGAATTACGTTTATGCATAAAAGAAGGCTACACAAAATATGACTTATAATAAAGCCAGACCAATAAATTAAAGCTGTACAGTAAGCTGTACAGTACTCACAGCATATTCTGCAACGCTGTAGTTTCCAGCAGGGCTGGAGGAGGAGGAGGAGGAGGAAGGCTGGGTGTCCTCACAGAGGATGATGATGATGATGATGATGATGGAGGAGGAGCAGCAGCAAGGTGCCGTGTCCTCACAGAGGCCATGGACCCCCTAAAGAGGGTGGTCTGGGCCTGCATGGGTCATTTCTCAATCTGAAATGATAAGAGTTGCTCTTCAGCCTGATTGACGTTATCTGCACCATCATATTGCATATTTGTAATCCAGTGTGTGGCATACCAGAGACACTGATATGTAACCGGTAACCCCAGAGCTGGGAAACGCCCTCAGCCTGGCTGTGCACCCTTTATCGTGCTCATCTAAAGATAACATGTAAACAATAACAATAGCTAAATATACTCATAACCATGGTGTGCTGAAGAAGAAGCAACTGTTATTTAAGCAAACAACACTGATAACATGTTGTCAGTTATGTATACGTGTATTTACACATGTAATCAGATCAGACCAATACATATATATGTATACACATTATACTTTGTAATTATACTTTGTCTAGCTCGCGTAAGCTAACGTTAGCTCGCGTTATCTAACGTTAGCTCGCGTAAGCTAACGTTAGCTCACGTTAGCTCGCGTAAGCTAACGTTAGCTCGCGTAAGCTAACGTTAGCTCGCTATGCGAATGTACAGAAGACAACAAATGACTTGATGGAAATACAAAGTGTAGACTATTGGAGAAGAGAATAATAACGTGCAATGTAACGGACGAGTTGTCGTGTTTGCGTGACCACTGACTGTTACACCGTTTCTCCAACACGTTATTACACGTAACCTACTTCCGGTATTGCTAGCGTAACGTAACGTGACACCGGAAGAGACATACATAGATGTACCGTTTACGGCTATAGAATAATACGACACACACGTGCATATAATGCCAGGATACCTTACCTTTGACAGGCTGTGTCCGTCCAATGTCACGTGGCAGCGTGGTCGTGTACGTGCTCCGTCCCCCAGCTTCCTGCGCGAGACTTGGACAGGTGAGTGGTCAAATCCACCTGAGTTCATTAGCAGCACTGCACGCGCCTCATGGCGGCCCTGAACGCAGCATCATGGCGGCGTGTTGCAGCGGCAGGGAGAAGTTCCGGTCCGAAAGAACTTCACCAAGGACCGGTTCGTGTCCGGTGTTCGGTAAGAGCTCATGTTTACTGAAGATAACGTTCCTTTAACCTTCACTGTTCACGACTCATGAACCTGCTAGTTATGTGTTTTAAAAACTCCAATGCAGGACTTTCTGTGGTTTAATCGCCTCGAACGGATTAAAAAACATCCCGAAATAACAACATAATGATGCTGATATGTACGAAGTTTGAATTGAGACTTTATCCGGTTTCTCCGCAAGACGACAAGCAGTCAACTTTTAAAATGCTCGTTTTCTTAATGGAGTCCGGTTCGCTCAGTGCTAGGCTAAGCTAACACTGTAGCGGCCCAATCAACATAATGTTATCTAGCCATAAATACAGCAGTTATTGTTTACACAAGAGACACGTTATGGTTTATTCATCTGCATGTGTCACGTAGCTACGTCCGGTCTTATCACAGAACTCAGGTTCAACAGACGAGACGAGAGTTTCTCCATTTCTGTTTCGACACGTCAGTGACGTCAGGAGGAACGTCACCTACGTAATCGTGCAGTTTTGTCATTTTTACAGCGTTAATGATGCCAAAAGATGACCCAAATGTGTATCGGAATAAATGAGTTGGTATTTTGTAAGCTATTATATTGATAACGTAAATGGCTCTATGAAGCAGTGTTCTGGTGTGTGTTTCTGGGGCTTTTATTGTGAAGGGACAAACGGAAAAATAATTAGTTTCTAGTGGAGGGTGTGGCGAGAATAAACGTGGTTGCCATCTTGTGCAAACTACAGAGCATCATGTTTTCTTAATAATGTGAAGTAAAGGCGCAAGATAAACCCTCGGCTACACTGGAGGGGAAACCATCGGGAGATAACAGCTGAGTGTAGAAGGCGGTTCGCTGAAGTGAGCTAGTTAGCTACCGTTAGCCACCGCTAACGTTAATGCTAACACGTTAGCCACTGCTAACACGCGCTTAGCTTAACTCGGTACAGTGTTCAGATGGTACGAGTCGGAGATTCCGAGCTGCGTCTGCGTGGAGACATCTCATACGTCATCACCTTCGTTTTTACAGAGAAGAGAAGAAGAAACAGGATGTGGTTCACAACGTGCGGAGAGGAGAGCGGCCGTTTGCCAGCAAGGTCGACCTGCCGCCGCGCTTCGCCGGGAGGAAGAACACAGCTTCCCCTGCCGGGCAGACGGTGCAGGAGGTGAAGGCTTGGGGTGACTATGAGAATTACATTATCTTAAGGCTGCTTTCTCTCGTGGGACAGCCTGCCGGAGGCGGTGCAGACGACTATTCTGCAGAAAAGGAGACATTGACCGGCAGGTGGCGGCCATGTTGGCGGTGTAAGTGAAGAGAGCTGCAGTCCTCTGGAGCTCCACGGACCCAGCAGGTCTCATGAAGGCCTGAAAGTACACCTTCTAATGCCTGCGGGTTCTTCAGGAGCCTCCCGGCTTCTAGAGGACATGTTCTAGTGGAACGAGAATAAACATGGCTGCCGTCCTGTGCAAACTGCAGAGCATCATGATGTTTTCTTAAACCCTGTATTTCTGCAGCGTCACATAAAGATCAGGCCACACTGATGTTTCAGACACGTCACCAAGAGATAAAGCACAGACGAGTTAAAGTCATTAAAGAAAGTTAATTTAAGATAAATAAATAAAGTGTAGCCAGGGTTTATCTTGCGCCTTTACTTCACATTAAACGACAACAAATGGACAAAAAGCAGCATTCACATTTAGATTAATAATTAAAATGTCAACACAGCCCTAACGCGTATGTTGAATACATGTGATTTTTAAAATGAATGAAGCTTCAGGAGCTCCTGTTGAGTTGTAGATCATGAACTGTTTTCTAACTGGAGCTGTTGTGTTTCCTGCAGACGGAGAGGAGGGAAGCAGCAGGTGTCTGATCCTGAGACGCTGTTGGCGAGGAGACGGACGGGCAGCAGCACCTCCACCCTGAGGTCTGGAATCAGACGGGCGGTCTGGAGTTCAGGTGAAAGGAGGAAGAGTTGGATCCGTTTCTGCAGGAGAAGCGTGACGTCGCACCTGGAGACGTGTCGGCTTGTGACGCAGTACTTTTACTCAAGTACTGCACAATCTGAGGTACTTGTACTTTACTGGAGTCTTTTCCTGCTCCACTAGATTTATCTGACGGCTTTAGTTACTTTACTAACTTATTATAAAACACAAAACATAGTTTAGAGAACACGTTTAGTCATAATTAATCTCAGACAGTTAATACAAGTACAGCTGGAAATATCAACCGGTTCCAGATGTAATAATGTAAACATTTTTATTTATTAGTAATGATGTTGACTGTTTTTTAGTAGATGACTGTTGTGAAGGAATTTCTATTTATTTTTTACAAACCAATCAATTATAATTGATCTGCCTTAATCCATAATGAAAATGAGATAATAAAAACAAACATGTCTTGATTCCAGCAGGAAATACAGTTGTTCTAAATTATAAATAAAATAAATGACTAATGGTTAAATAAAACAATCTAGATATTAACTATAAACACAATACAGACATTTATCCAATCATATTATATGGGACCAGTGGAGCCACTGGTCTCCTGAAAGAAAGCATCAGAGGTGACCTGTCTGTCTGCCTCCATGAGGACCTGTCTGTCTGTCTGCCTCCATGAGGACCCGTCTGTCTGTCTGCCTCCATGAGGACCTGTCTGTCTGTCTGCCTCCATGAGGACCTGTCTGTCTGTCTGCCTCCATGAGGACCCGTCTGTCTGCCTCCATGAGGACCTGTCTGTCTGTCTGCCTCCATGAGGACCCGTCTGTCTGTCTGCCTCCATGAGGACCCGTCTGTCTGTCTGCCTCCATGAGGACCCGTCTGTCTGTCTGCCTCCCTGAGGACCCGTCTGTCTGTCTGCCTCCATGAGGACCTGTCTGTCTGTCTGCCTCCCTGAGGACCCGTCTGTCTGTCTGCCTCCATGAGGACCCGTCTGTCTGTCTGCCTCCATGAGGACCCGTCTGTCTGTCTGCCTCCATGAGGACCCGTCTGTCTGTCTGCCTCCATGAGGACCCGTCTGTCTGTCTGCCTCCATGAGGACCCGTCTGTCTGTCTGCCTCCATGAGGACCCGTCTGTCTGTCTGCCTCCATGAGGACCCGTCTGTCTGTCTGCCTCCATGAGGACCCGTCTGTCTGTCTGCCTCCATGAGGACCCGTCTGTCTGTCTGCCTCCATGAGGACCCGTCTGTCTGTCTGCCTCCATGAGGACCCGTCTGTCTGTCTGCCTCCATGAGGACCCGTCTGTCTGTCTGCCTCCATGAGGACCCGTCTGTCTGTCTGCCTCCATGAGGACCCGTCTGTCTGTCTGTCTCCCTGATGAGGACCCGTCTGTCTGTCTGTCTCCCTGATGACCCGTCTGTCTCCCTGATGAGGACCCGTCTGTCTGTCTCCCTGATGAGGACCCGTCTGTCTGTCTGTCTCCCTGATGAGGACCCGTCTGTCTGTCTGTCTCCCTGATGAGGACCCGTCTCCAGCAGGAGAACGTGATAACCACCACTCTACGGAAAGACATGCTGCGTTCAGGGACCGTGGGAAAACTTGCATACAGCCCTACAGAACGCAGACTCTCAGTCTGTATGACAGCAAAACATTCATGAAGCCCATTGATTGGCCGAGATCAGTCACATGGTGTTCCAGCTCCTCCTCGTTAGTATAGTGGACAGTATCTCCGCCTGTCACGCGGGGGCAAGTCGTGTATAGCTGGTGTTCACTGACAGCCAATGAGATTGCAGCATTATTAAAGCCTGTCTGAGGGGATGAAAATCCCTGTTTTCAGCATCTGAGACTCAAATATTCTCCTGTTTTGTTCTATTCTTGAGTCATTTTGGGCAAAACCACACATCAGTGATGAAGAGCTAATTATGAATTAATAAAAGTGTACTGTAATAAGTTTACTGACTGTCACTATTGTAGTATATATATATATATATATATATATGTATATGTGTATATATATATATATATATATATATATGTATATATATATGTATGTATATATATGTATATATATATGTATGTATGTATATATATGTATATATATATATATATATGTATATATATGTATATATATATATATATATATATGTATGTGTATATGTATGTGTATATGTACTTGACTTATTTATGGCTATTTACTTATTATATTACAGTTTTCCTACTTATGAACATGTTAATTACTTCAATTAAATGTTTCTTTACTGTTAATGGTTCACATATTAATAAGACTTGTAGACATTAGTCCATGAAATATATTTATTAACCACAACATGACAGTAAATATTGAACACAGAGTCCACAGTCACACAAACACAACACTAAATGTAAACAAATATAATAATGTGTATATGCTGTTGTTGCTTGGTCTTCATCAGGATCCTCTGCTGCTGTGAACCGGTCCATGCTGACGTGGTGGAAGCAGGAAGCTGTGAGGACATGACGGCTCAGCTAGACGACAATAAAGACAAAGACAATGAGTATGATTGTGTGTGACTTGATGTCATCTTTTTAAAATGAACACAACCAAATGAAGAACATTAAAATACTGACTTTGATCTTTGTTCAGTTGACCGGCTCTGCAGACGTCTCAGGAGGAACCAGGAGGGCCTCTGACTCCACAGAGAACATTGAACATGTTGTTGTTGTTATTGACAGTGAGATGAAGCAGGAATGTAACATGACGTCTGTGACTCTCAGCGAGCTGAACGCTGGATGCTGCCTCCTGAACACAGAGCACCAGTATCTCACTTACAACTATGAATATTTTAAAGAATGAACCGTTTTGATGGACACTACATATGGATATTTTGAGGATGCAAATACAGGTAAAATAATAAATACCAGGCACTGTGACGGATGAGCTGCTTCTGGCATCAGACACAGGAGCTGCTGGGGAACCGGCTCAGGTCTCTGGTCTCTTTACAGACGGCAAAGCAGAGGCTGCAGGGAGAAAAGGATCACAAAAAAGAATCAATTCATGTTTCATAACTAATAAGCACAGTGAATATGACAGATACTGTTTCAATGAATAGACATAATTATGATTCATTTACCATCTACTTGTGAACCCTGAGAGCAACGGAAACACACTTGTTTGTTATTTATATTTTGACAATACTTTATATTTAAATACACGTCACTTGAACACACACACCTACAGTACAGTTGTTTACAGTACTGCTATCTGTTGTGTTGATTGTGTGACGGTCCCTGTCTCTGTCCCTAATCACTGCAGGTGTGCTTTTCTCCCTTTGTCCCTGGAGAGCAGATGACGTGATGCAGAGCACCTGGTCCGGGAAGGGGGGACGGCATAAAAGCCCTGCAGTAGCGTTGCTCACGACGCGCAGGTTTTCCTCTCGGATGTAGGCTGAGTGACTCCAGGCCGTTGCTTCGCCTTGTGTTGCCTCGCCTTGTGTTGCCTTGTGTTGCGTTGCCTTGTGTTGCCTCGCCTTGTGTTGCGTTGCCTTGTGTTGCGTTGCCTTGTGTTGCCTCGCCTTGTGTTGCCTTGCCCTGTGTTCGCTTCTGCCGGCAACACCTACCTTCCATTTTACACGCCATAAAGGGTAAATATTCTATTATTTTGTAAGAATAAACGTCTTACGCTACCCTCCACTGTGGTCTGTCCGTATTTGTCATGGCCTAAGAGCCGGGTTATGACATTATGTTGTTGTTGGTCTAATGTATGCACCACCCTGCAAGACTAATTCTTCATATGTGTAAAACACACCTGGCAAATAAATGGTTCTGGTTCTGAATACACAAACTACTGTTGGTAAAGGCAGAAAGTATCACATGAATATCTGTTCTTACCTAAAGGAAAAGGAGCATAAGGTAAAGACTGATACGTACCCTCATCACGGCTGGGATCAAGTCATAGTCACGAGAAGTAGAACTCCAGAACACACATGACCAGAACACGTCAACAGGAGACGGGACGATGAAGTCATGCTTCATGTGAGAGAAGAGCTCACGGTCCAGTGGTGTCGGTCGACGGCAGCACGTTTTCTCCCTCACTGATGCAAACAGACTAGAATTACAATGTCATTAAATACACATCTGCTTGTAGGACTCACATCCCCACTAGTATGATGGAAGTGTACGACAGCGTGTACATGTTTCTGTCAGAACAAATAGGACACAGACCCACCCTGGCTTCAGCAGGAGCAGGAGGGGTTTGTGTGGAGGTGGATGGTGTTCTTCTGGAGCTGGAGGTTGAGCCTCTTGGTCCCTGCAGCACAGTGTTTCTTCACATGAAGATGCAGAGTCATCCTCCTGCTGTCCCACATCTCTGAAGAGTGAAGAGTCTCCTCAAGAAACGCCTCTGACATCCCAAACAGACATGTGGCATATGATTATTATGTAATAAACAACTCTATCACATTCTGGTGTTCTCTGATTTTTTACAGATCTTGTACATCAGTAAAACAAATGATATGACATGGTGTAAATAATGTAAATACTCTTTAACAAGTATGAGTCCTGTATATTAGTTGAGTATATGTTGTATAACCTTAATCTGCTAAATAACTAGGACCTCATTAGTAACTCTTTCTGTCACATACATGTGGAGCAGTTAATGTACATGACTGTAAACTACTACAGTAAACTACTACTATTATAAACTACTACTACTATAAACTAATACTACTACTACTGTAAACTACTACTATTATAAACTACTACTATTATAAACTACTACTACTACTACTACTGTAAACTACTACTATTATAAACTACTACTACTACTACTACTACTTGAACCTTGAAGTAACGTTACTCAGCACGTGATTCAAATGAAGCTTAAACAACACTGAAGAAACACCACTAACTTTACAGCTTTCAAGTGAATAACAACATGTCAGCACTTATTCTCATGACATTTCAGCTCATTGTTATTCATTTAAATGACTTACTGTTTCACGTAACGGCCACGCAACGGAGAGCTGCAGAAAATACGTGTTTACTCTCGTTTCCGGGTTGTGAGTGAAGCAGGAAGGGAGGGGGAGAGCAGGGGGAGGAGCCGGCGAAACTCAAAACGGCTCCACTGCGCCACTAGCGGCCAAATAAATATTACATCGGTAGTGTTTCAGCACTGCCATAGAGAATGAATGGAGGGTCCGTTTAGGGCGTTTAGCTAAAGAATCCCCGGCCGCCGCGCGGGGGCAAGTCGTGTATAGCTGGTGTTCACTGACAGCCAATGAGATTGCAGCATTATTAAAGCCTGTCTGAGGGGATGAAAATCCCTGTTTTCAGCATCTGAGACTCAAATATTCTCCTGTTTTGTTCTATTCTTGAGTCATTTTGGGCAAAACCACACATCAGTGATGAAGAGCTAATTATGAATTAATAAAAGTGTACTGTAATAAGTTTACTGACTGTCACTATTGTAGTATATATATATATATATATATATATGTATATGTGTATATATATATATATATATATATATATGTATATATATATGTATGTATATATATGTATATATATATGTATGTATGTATATATATGTATATATATATATATATATGTATATATATGTATATATATATATATATATATATGTATGTGTATATGTATGTGTATATGTACTTGACTTATTTATGGCTATTTACTTATTATATTACAGTTTTCCTACTTATGAACATGTTAATTACTTCAATTAAATGTTTCTTTACTGTTAATGGTTCACATATTAATAAGACTTGTAGACATTAGTCCATGAAATATATTTATTAACCACAACATGACAGTAAATATTGAACACAGAGTCCACAGTCACACAAACACAACACTAAATGTAAACAAATATAATAATGTGTATATGCTGTTGTTGCTTGGTCTTCATCAGGATCCTCTGCTGCTGTGAACCGGTCCATGCTGACGTGGTGGAAGCAGGAAGCTGTGAGGACATGACGGCTCAGCTAGACGACAATAAAGACAAAGACAATGAGTATGATTGTGTGTGACTTGATGTCATCTTTTTAAAATGAACACAACCAAATGAAGAACATTAAAATACTGACTTTGATCTTTGTTCAGTTGACCGGCTCTGCAGACGTCTCAGGAGGAACCAGGAGGGCCTCTGACTCCACAGAGAACATTGAACATGTTGTTGTTGTTATTGACAGTGAGATGAAGCAGGAATGTAACATGACGTCTGTGACTCTCAGCGAGCTGAACGCTGGATGCTGCCTCCTGAACACAGAGCACCAGTATCTCACTTACAACTATGAATATTTTAAAGAATGAACCGTTTTGATGGACACTACATATGGATATTTTGAGGATGCAAATACAGGTAAAATAATAAATACCAGGCACTGTGACGGATGAGCTGCTTCTGGCATCAGACACAGGAGCTGCTGGGGAACCGGCTCAGGTCTCTGGTCTCTTTACAGACGGCAAAGCAGAGGCTGCAGGGAGAAAAGGATCACAAAAAAGAATCAATTCATGTTTCATAACTAATAAGCACAGTGAATATGACAGATACTGTTTCAATGAATAGACATAATTATGATTCATTTACCATCTACTTGTGAACCCTGAGAGCAACGGAAACACACTTGTTTGTTATTTATATTTTGACAATACTTTATATTTAAATACACGTCACTTGAACACACACACCTACAGTACAGTTGTTTACAGTACTGCTATCTGTTGTGTTGATTGTGTGACGGTCCCTGTCTCTGTCCCTAATCACTGCAGGTGTGCTTTTCTCCCTTTGTCCCTGGAGAGCAGATGACGTGATGCAGAGCACCTGGTCCGGGAAGGGGGGACGGCATAAAAGCCCTGCAGTAGCGTTGCTCACGACGCGCAGGTTTTCCTCTCGGATGTAGGCTGAGTGACTCCAGGCCGTTGCTTCGCCTTGTGTTGCCTCGCCTTGTGTTGCCTTGTGTTGCGTTGCCTTGTGTTGCCTCGCCTTGTGTTGCGTTGCCTTGTGTTGCGTTGCCTTGTGTTGCCTCGCCTTGTGTTGCCTTGCCCTGTGTTCGCTTCTGCCGGCAACACCTACCTTCCATTTTACACGCCATAAAGGGTAAATATTCTATTATTTTGTAAGAATAAACGTCTTACGCTACCCTCCACTGTGGTCTGTCCGTATTTGTCATGGCCTAAGAGCCGGGTTATGACATTATGTTGTTGTTGGTCTAATGTATGCACCACCCTGCAAGACTAATTCTTCATATGTGTAAAACACACCTGGCAAATAAATGGTTCTGGTTCTGAATACACAAACTACTGTTGGTAAAGGCAGAAAGTATCACATGAATATCTGTTCTTACCTAAAGGAAAAGGAGCATAAGGTAAAGACTGATACGTACCCTCATCACGGCTGGGATCAAGTCATAGTCACGAGAAGTAGAACTCCAGAACACACATGACCAGAACACGTCAACAGGAGACGGGACGATGAAGTCATGCTTCATGTGAGAGAAGAGCTCACGGTCCAGTGGTGTCGGTCGACGGCAGCACGTTTTCTCCCTCACTGATGCAAACAGACTAGAATTACAATGTCATTAAATACACATCTGCTTGTAGGACTCACATCCCCACTAGTATGATGGAAGTGTACGACAGCGTGTACATGTTTCTGTCAGAACAAATAGGACACAGACCCACCCTGGCTTCAGCAGGAGCAGGAGGGGTTTGTGTGGAGGTGGATGGTGTTCTTCTGGAGCTGGAGGTTGAGCCTCTTGGTCCCTGCAGCACAGTGTTTCTTCACATGAAGATGCAGAGTCATCCTCCTGCTGTCCCACATCTCTGAAGAGTGAAGAGTCTCCTCAAGAAACGCCTCTGACATCCCAAACAGACATGTGGCATATGATTATTATGTAATAAACAACTCTATCACATTCTGGTGTTCTCTGATTTTTTACAGATCTTGTACATCAGTAAAACAAATGATATGACATGGTGTAAATAATGTAAATACTCTTTAACAAGTATGAGTCCTGTATATTAGTTGAGTATATGTTGTATAACCTTAATCTGCTAAATAACTAGGACCTCATTAGTAACTCTTTCTGTCACATACATGTGGAGCAGTTAATGTACATGACTGTAAACTACTACAGTAAACTACTACTATTATAAACTACTACTACTATAAACTAATACTACTACTACTGTAAACTACTACTATTATAAACTACTACTATTATAAACTACTACTACTACTACTACTGTAAACTACTACTATTATAAACTACTACTACTACTACTACTACTTGAACCTTGAAGTAACGTTACTCAGCACGTGATTCAAATGAAGCTTAAACAACACTGAAGAAACACCACTAACTTTACAGCTTTCAAGTGAATAACAACATGTCAGCACTTATTCTCATGACATTTCAGCTCATTGTTATTCATTTAAATGACTTACTGTTTCACGTAACGGCCACGCAACGGAGAGCTGCAGAAAATACGTGTTTACTCTCGTTTCCGGGTTGTGAGTGAAGCAGGAAGGGAGGGGGAGAGCAGGGGGAGGAGCCGGCGAAACTCAAAACGGCTCCACTGCGCCACTAGCGGCCAAATAAATATTACATCGGTAGTGTTTCAGCACTGCCATAGAGAATGAATGGAGGGTCCGTTTAGGGCGTTTAGCTAAAGAATCCCCGGCCGCCGCGCGGGAGACCGGGGTTCGATTCCCCGACGGGGAGTACATTTATTCATTTTAGTCGTGTTTTCAGTACGTTTGAATGTTTACGGCGATGATCATGAAGCTGCTGATCCTGTGGTGAAGAAAGACAGAATGTTAAAGCAGCACTGCTGCCGCTTTACACTAAATACACACAACAAAGTGCACATGCAGCATGTTGTGTAACTGAGTTTGAACCTTGGCTCTGTTTTACAGGACTGTCTTGCTTTTCCTGTCCCCAGCGTTGCTCCAGTCACTG